>JASANF010009717.1:0-11339 GCA_030248245.1 Trissonchulus sp. WLG1_4
ACCTAAATCACGGCTCAATCGTTATCGCATAAAGCAGACAAAATTTTAACAAAAATCCCTAGCATGCTATTTCAAAGTATATGATATCTAAACTTGTGGTGAGCTCGTTCATTGTCTTCTTAAAGCCTGTTTCATACTTTTCCTTAAGCCTTGTCCCTGCTCTTAAGCGTTGTTTTTGTCTCTGTGTACTTATGGTTTGTCCCTATACTTAAGAAATGTCCCTAACGTCTATAGGGAATGTGCTTGTCCCTGTGCTTAGGTGTGATTGATCCATACTAATTGAGGACAATGGAATAGTCTTTCTCGCATGAACTAATGCTCAAAAATCTAAAACTCAATTTGAAGGCAGAAAAAAAGAAAATTCAAAGTACCAATTATGGGATTCGAACGAAAAAATTATTACCACTGGAATTACAGTACACGTAACTTTGAATACTAGAACATCTTTACTCTTTCGTAAATTCCTTTAAGTACCCTAAGGGCCTATCTTACTTACGCAGTAGCGAAAGGGTGGAATTGGAAGTCGGAAAAAGTCAAACTACACAAGTTCGTGACTATTTTTTTGGATCAAGTTTTCTTTAAAAATTTACACGAAATTTCTGCTTCTTATAATTCTAGCATCAAACCAGGCTTACATACTGTATCGCACAACTGTATCCATAACAATGCACACACCAATTATTGTTTTTCTGATGGCGACTATTGCTATTGTGGCAAGTAAGGAATGAATTTAGATATTTTAATTGGAATTTTTTGTGTGAAAAGTTACACTGATGAGCTTACACTTGCTGGCCCAGTGAGATGACTCTATAGCCCACCTGACTACGACTACGAGCCATGTTAGCAACAATCACAACGGAGTAATGAAAAGGATTAGTAGAAGCAAGAGTACATGATGGGGAAGAAAATGACACTTTCGTAATCTGGCTAATCGGCCAGAACGACGTTCCGGCCGAAATACCCCTTTTACGTCTTGAGTTCAGGAGGGTTCCCCCCTCGAGGCCGATTTCGCCCTGAGACGGCCGCGCTGAAAATTTTTAAAATTTATTTCATTGCCATACTTTAAAGTTTTCAGCTCTATGGTCTGGTTAAATTAAGTGCGGTGGGTATATTTGAATAAATGTTCTTCGTGTTTGACTGTTCCTACACTTCCTGAAAAACAATTTAAAGTTAAGCTGATTAGAAAAGACAAGTTCCCAAATGGGTATTCTGGGAATAAAAGGGTTAAGAATTAATCAAAACCATTCAAGATTAGTTTGACAACGCTGCTCATAACTTTTTAGGTGAAGACTGCTGGCAGTGTACGGGTGACACCTGCATTTCCTGTGCCAACGGAAACATGCTTAAGGGTCTTGGAGTGTACCTCGACAGGCAATACTGCGAAGGTTGTTTTTAAATTTTTTTGTTGGTGCATACTCTCACAAAAACACAAAATGCAAAATTCACCGTTGTACTTGACTAGGTTGAATTTTTATAGTGTTTGAGCACCGTGTTCTTAATTTACAGAACACAAATGGTTGTAACGCTCATCAAAATTGAGCACTCGCCACAATTTCGCTTAAACTTAAAGCTTAAACTAATTCTTTATACCAAAGTAAACGCGTGTTCGGATGACACCTGCTTTTTCTGCGCCAACGGAAACAGGATAATGACTAAAGGATATCATACCGACAAGCAAAACTGCGAAAAAAACTGCCCACAAGGTTGTTTTTCATTTTTTTTGCACTCGCCACACTTTTGCATAAGCTTAAAGCTTAAACTGATTTTCCAAACCAAATTAAACGCGGGCTAAAAACTGCGATTTATTAAACTGTTTGCAGCGAATCAGATGAAAATTAGTTTCAATTAGTAACTAATAAAAAATTTTGCGCCTTAGCAAATTCTGCAAAATATAAACAATTTAAACAGTGATGAAATACATAAGACATAATTTGAGACACAGCTTTTAAACAAAAGTATTGAAAAGTATTATTGAATTGTTAATAGACATTCTAAACTTGGGGCCGTACCCAAAATGGATTTAGCGGATCCGGATTTAGCTAAATCCTGCATTTTGGATAAGCGTTTAGAATTTACCTTGCCTGCTGGATTTAGCCGATTTATCAGATTTAGCGTGCGCTAAATCCAATCCAAAATTCCCTTCGGATTTAGCATGCTGTGGGATTTAAAATAAATCCTGAATCCTAAATCCTTATCCAAAATTAATTTTGTTAAATCCGCTAAATCCGTGGTTTCAAAAATAACGCATTTTATAGCCGAGTTAAATCCTCGTAAAGTTACGGGGATTAACCGGATTTAGCATCTGGGTGGCCCTCGCGTTTTCGTTTAACTTTAGACTGCCTTAACCGTTTTGGTTGTGCAGTACATCATTCGAAAGCTCATAAATTACGCTTTTTACTGATGTAGATATCAAATGTTTTTTGCACAATTTTTGCTGCAAAAAGAGTCTATAAATACTGAAAACAGATAAATTTAGGAACAAATTGTGTTATTTTTATAAATTTTTACCATAAACTTGTTACTCTGTACAAGTATTACGCAGTGATATCTAAAAACAGGCGGGATTAGTGCTACATCTGAAACTCAAAAGTGATTTGTTTGACCACCTGTAATGTAATTTTCAGACAAAAATTATTTTCATAGTCTGCTCAAAAAGATTGTCACTTTTTGTACCGAAAGCTCAAGATTGTTGTCACAAAAAACCAAAGTACCGAATAATACAAAACTACAACAGAAATTAACCAAGAAGTCACACTGATACTCAAACTTCGAATTGCTAGATATTCTGCAACATTAGATATGTTCTACAATATATATTAGATATTTGTTTTATGGAGCGGATAGGGTAGGACATAGAGAGTATTTGGGAGGATTCTAGACAAATTTATATGTCATATACATGTTCGGCTCAGGGGCTAGAATTCAACCAGATTATTTCAAAACTTTATTTTAGAAAAGCCCTATAGAAACCCTTGACATCTCCGTGGTAGTGGAAGGTGAGGGTAGGGTGTAGGTGACTTTCAATTATATAGCAGACAGCACATATTTAAGCTTTTTATGTTGACGAAACAGAAGCTCAAAATTTTCATGATTTGGAAATGAAATTTTGATAAAACAAGTATGTACTTCTGTTGACGAGTGCACATATTTCCACATGACGACAGTGAGCATTATTTTACAGTACCGGTAAAATTAGGCGCGGCATGCACCAAATTTTTTTGTAAGTAATCCTTCTAATTTCATTATACAGATTTGAGATTACAGATGTTACGCAGAGTTTCAGTCAGAATCTGTCACAGGATTTAGGAAATTTGGCAGTACTAAAAATCTGTTCGACGATGACGTTTTACGCAGGTCTAGGTCCAGACGATTTGAGAATCGACCGGTGATTTGGACTGATACCCATGACATTTTATTTTTTTGTCATTCAAATTTGGAAAAAACAAATCAAAAACAACACTAAATACAATAAAATACCTAATAATACCAAAAATGTCAAAGTTGATGGGAATCGAACCCACTAACGTCTGTTTCGTAGTCACACACCTTAACCATTAGGCCCTGGTTCGATGATTCGATTAAAATATTAACTAATGATTTTGTTCAGAGTATCGGTGTAAACAAGTTAGGAGGAATGCACGAATGATCAACATTGCAGATAGATATAGATTGTCAACCTGCCACTATTATGGGGAGACACGCACGCACTCGCACTTATCACACACACACGTATACATAGCTTAAAGCATTTTTAGCATATTAATGATAATTTTGCCACAAAAAATTTTGAAAAAAATTTCTGCATTATTGAGTAATGAGACGACAGCTAACACATCGTAAACAATAAATATTGCTTCCGATAGCTTAAGTTTGCATTTCTTTGTGGTTATCACATTTCAGAAAAACTTATCAAAATTTGCAAAAAGCTTGAAAATATGCACACGATCTTTGACAACACTCAGCAGGCTTTAAATTTTCAAAAAAATTATAATAAGTGCTGAAATGAGGCTTAGACTAGCCTTGGACTAGCTGAAGGGTATGTCTTAATTTTTAACGGAAAACCAAGACTAACCTACTGACGATTTTTTCGCATACCGATTAGTATTTTTAGAACTTTGTAATGAAATATTCTACACGTATTACGTACGAATTCCAAAATGTGTTCTGACACGTTGGTCTTGAAAGTGTTCGTCTAAGGGCTTGGACTGAGTCTCCCGAGACTGCCTTTATGCATTCCACCTAAAGCATCGATTATTGTGCAGTTGGATAATATGTTCTATTTTATTTACGAATGGGATTCATAAAGTTTTTTCATAGTTTTTTTATATTAATTTTTTCCTTTTACAAAAATTGTTTGAACGGTTTTTGCATTTTTGTTTTTTCATAATGCATTTGTTGCGTTTTATAATTTTAGTTTGTCACCTTGTGACTGGATGATGACTTGAATGCGTAACTCTGGATATAGATATAAGAAATGTGACTGAGATATAATCATTGTTTTTACGCACATAAAGGGTATCAACCTCCGCTCAGGGCAGTTGGTTCGCCCCCTCCCTGATGGTGAAAATTTTCAAGCTGCGGTGCGGTTCCAAAGATGATCTAAAACTTGAAAATTTTTCCGGTCGCCGGGAATAAAACAAAACCAGGAACCTCCCCCCCTACCGCCGGGGGTCTGTCACCCCCTCGCTAATTGGTCACGTGCATCTGTGAGTAGGCTGCATAGCTTGAGTTAATAATAAACAGATCACGAATCTAGTTCATATAGAGCATCATGTGTAAACGCGCGTTGCACAATTATTTTTATTGAAAACTTATAGAACTATTACATTATCAAAATGAGCAATTTCTGAGATTGCGATTGGTGTATTGAATGTTCACAACGGTAGCGCATTACAGAAGTTTCAAGCAAACATGATAATTGAGCCGATAGCTGAATGTGAAAAGTCAAACAGTGCAGTAAAACACTCTAAAAGTGTTATTTACAATTATATAAAAATCGAACAAGTTAAATTATTTACCGCTAAAAATAACAATTTTCAGACTTTAAATTGGTGTATTGAACATTCAAAACCGTTGCACATTTACGAATTTACGAGCTAAATTAAAAAGGACGGGACTCCAATGGGCAAAATGAAATTAGGCAGCAAAACAATCCGAAAGTTTATTTAAAACTAATCCAAAAATTCATTAAAGTTACATGAATAAAAAGTGCGATTTCAGAGCTTTCGATTGGTGTATTGAACGTTCAAAACGGTTGCGCGTGACTAAAGTTACAGGCGAAAGTGGTCAGTGAGCCAAATGCGCAAAGTCAAGTTGTGCAGTACGACAGTCTGAAAGTGTTATCTAAAATTCATGGATTTAGCGGATTTAGCAGATTTAGGATTTAGCAGATTTACAGCTACCCAATTATTTCAGGAAAATTTTTTTCTTTTTCTTCCGAATTTTTTTCATTTTTCTTTGATTTTTCTTTTATTTCGTTTTTCTTTCGGTTTTCAACAGAGAAAAGTTGATGGATACCTGTCGGGTCAAGTAATAAACTTTTGTCAAGTCAAAAGTTCACCCGTCCCCTTGTCTAAAAACAGACAACTACACATAGAATGTGTGCGTGGAGGTTGCTACATATATATGTGTGCGTGTAAAACTATGCATATATGTATTTATCAATATGCGCCTAGGCCGATTAACTATCAATTAATTTTAAGTTAGGTAACGAGTTGACAGCTAGTCAACTACTCGTGTGAATTTTTTTCTTTTTCTTTGATTTTTCTTTCATTTGCTTTTTCTTTCGTCCGAAATTTCTTCCATGTTTTTTTGCTTTTAATTTTACTGAAATAATTGGGTAGCTGTAGCAGATTAAGTTAAAATGCTTATACAAAATTGTTTGGATTTGTTGGATTTATCGGATTTAGGCGCATGCTGAATCCGCTAAATCGGTTAAATCCTGGAGTTTTGACTAATAGATTTAGCAGCGCTAAATCTGCTAAATCAAATCCGCTAAATCGAATCAGCTAAATCCAGTTTTGATAAGGAGGTTGGTAAACTAAAAACACAGCTACATAACTTCACACATTTCTAGATATTGTATCGGAGTCGTACAGGCACAGACCAACTATCAAAACCTTGCTGAACACAGTCGAAATAGTGAAAAACGCATGAACGTAAAATTATTGTTGTTGTCATACACACAATATAGCTGATTTTTGTATATACTTTAAGGGTTATAAAGGTATATTATTATTTGTAATAACATGGCATAACATAACGCGGAAATTGGTACCAACAGTATTCTGAACGAGTTTGTGGAAATTTTTGTATTGTCACCGCACAAGTTTAGTTAGCTGACTAAACGGTATTTACTTACTTCATCAGATACATATATACAATGGGAAATGGTTACTTGCACCTGCCAAATTACATCCATTTACCTCCCTCATTAATAATAGGAAGTACTTGCAAATTCCTCCCTAGTGACCTTTGTGTAACTTTTGTTAGTGCATAGGCAAAAAAAAGACGGCTGGATGTCTGACTACCTGTCAGCCTTCCTCTAAATTACAGTCATATAAAAATTACAATACAATGAATAAAAGTAGGTTAAATCGAGACCACAACAAGCTAAACATAGTCTATGTCTTCAACTTTTCAATTTTGATCACTTTAGAGGAATATTGGTGCATAGGCAAAAGATAAAGACGGCTGGATGTCTGACTACCTGTAGCCCGTGTTTCAATAAACTCTCAGGTTCACAGGTACAAATTTGTGGGCCTGTGATCTGTGGCCACAGGTGCCTGTGGATCCCGTTTCAATAAGCATAAAATGCGCCTGTCACAGGCCACAGGCACAGGTCAAAATTTCACAGGTGACGCACGCATTCTGACCGTGTGCTCGGCTTGCCAGCAAACGCACATATCTACGCTGCTGAATAATAGCTTGGCTGTTATATGGTGTTATATGAGTTGAAATTGTTTCAATTAATTTAAATGGTCTATTTTCCGCTTTTATTGGCATTTATGTTTTAATTTTACAGTAAAAATTGTAAAACTTTGTTAATACATCACTTTTTCAACATATAAACTTTTGCTAAACTTTTAGAAAAGCTATTATTTTAGCTTTAAAATACTCCAAAATGCAACAAATACGCTAGTGAAGTAAGTTAAATTAAAACCCAACTTCAAAAAGTTTTAGTACAGCATAAATTATCTATATTGGCGCCCTCACATGCCACCCGTCGGCCTGTGAAAAAACGCCACAATTGTGAAATCGCTCACAGGCACAATTTTTTATTGAAACAGAACGGCCTGTGAGCGATTTGTGGCAGTTCCAAATCTACCTGTGCCTGTGGCCTGTGATCTGTGAGCTGTGGCCTGTGCCTGTGAGATATTGAAACCGAACTCACAGGCACAGGCCCGCAAATTTGTAGGCCTGTGAGTTTATTGAAACAGGCTACTGTCAGCCTTCCGTATAAATTACAGTCATATAAGAATTACAATACAAGGAATGAAAGTAGGTTAAATCGAGACCACAAACGAGCTGAACATAGTCTATGTCTTCAACTTTTCAATTTTGACCACTTTAGAGGAATATTGTTTTACTATAACTCTTTCGGAAAAACTTGAGTGTTCTTGGGTGTAGTGCAGTGATGTATCCAAAATAGTTGAATGTATACAAGAAACAAGAATTGGATAGTACCTGAGTTGTGTATCAGTCAATCTAAAAAGTTTTGAAATATTGTTAATTACATAATTATTTTACAATTTTATTCTTCTACGTATGTTATAAGTGTGATATTACGTTAACTACTACAATAGTCAGCTAGGTCATTACGTGTGTATGTATGTGTCACATACCGGCTGTGTTTACATTACAGTAAAAATCACTAGGGAGGAATCTGCAAGTATTCTAAAATATCACTGAGGGAGGTAAATGGAGGTAAATTTTGTGCACAAGCGAGAGACGTTATGAATACTTGGTATAACAAATTATGATTGGATTTATTGACAATGTCCTGAGGTAATATGAAAACAAAACGATTTAGTTTCAAAAAAATAAGGAACAAAGAAAAACAAAGAAAAAGAATAAGGAATTTAAATTTACTGCATGCCCTAACTTGCGTGTCACTAAACTCAATGACAACCGTAGACTCCGTACGCAAGGTTGGCAACTGCATCTGAAGTCAATCTGGCTTCAACGTGCTGATAAATATATAATCTACGAAACATGGTCGGAACAGGTTTTGTCATAACAATGATCAATGAGATTACTTTGGCGTTGTTCACTAACCGCTACGTACATGTCTTGTATGATCCGACATACGCACGCACAGATGACGTTGTACATCCCATGTCGCTAAATACGTATATATGTGTATACCTACGTGCAGAAATTGATACACACGCACAGACAAATAGTGCTTTTTCAGGACCTGCCTGTAGTTTTACAACATAACTAGAGACCGATTGCACTATAGTATATACGCGGTGGCCGTAAAAACTTCGAAAACGCAACTACTACCTTAAGACAAAAGCAGATAGCCAAAGGCCAGCGCATCTCAAGAGAAATATGCTGGCAAACCCGCATGGGTGGTTCAGAAAGGGTTGCCAATTGCTACTTCGCGGCTTTGTCGGAAACCCAATACCAAACATAACGAGGACACAGCCACGACAATTATAAAGGGTTGCCCATTTGCTGCTTTGCTGCTTTGTCGGCAACCCAACAAATGTTTGTCGTCGAAATACTTTTGATGACGAGCTTTGGTCTTGTAGAACAGTATTCTATGTTCTGAATGACAAAAGCTCGTAATCAAAAATTTATTTCAATGGCGAAAATTGAACAGGACTCGAGACATCCGTTTAAACAAGAGTACATAATAACGTCTCACTCTATATAGAAGAAGAGTGAGACACTCTCCAGCCTGATTGTGTTATAGCACAGGCAGATGCGCTGGTCGTTTTCAAGCTACATGTTGACATTTTGTGCAACATGTGGCTGGCCAATCAGAAGCGAGCTCCTATTCTCTGATTGGCAGACGCCTGTGCACGTGCACCAATCATAGAACGGGATAGGAATAAAAAGTTAATAACTCATTATTCATTTATAGTATGCTTGCAAAAACAGTAAAAAAGGTTTGCAAATATCTTTAGCGATATTTTGGCAAACTTTCAGCGAAATTGATTGAAAAACTTTTAAGAAATTCAGAAAAGTTCATATCTCAAAAGTTGAAGGCATTCTGAAGAGTGTCTCACTCTTCTTCCATATAGAGTGAAACGCTATTATGTACTCTTGACTAGACTAAAGCCCGGCTCATAGTTGTCCGTAAGGGTGTTCGAGTCTGTGTCCGTAACAGTAGTGTAAGGCTTCACTTGGGAGATCCTCCCTTACTCCCTATTCACACTTCACTTACCTATATTTTTACCAATATGAATTAACGCTCATAGTATTTCATCATTACGTACGTATTTGCACTCGTCGCTGTGTATTGAAAAAGTGTCTGGTTTAGTTTATGATGATCCACGTGTATAACTAAAGTCTGACCAAAAAATGTATGTATCGAACTTCATTGCTTCATAGCAACTCAGTCGTTTAAGATAACCCCCATAATGTATATATCATTCGAAAGCATTTTTGATGGAGATTTTCATGAAATTAAAATATTTGAAAAAATTTTGAGTCAAAATTTTTAATTCAAATAAAATTAATTTTTTTCGGCTAATTATTTAAAACCTAATGTATTATATATCATTCGATAGCTCTTAACATTCTGCGTCGAATGATATATACAACATGACTATAGCATGCACCTGCCAACATTTATCGATTTTTTAATTTTTGATTTTTCCATTGAAAAACGGCATTTTTGGTCCTTTTAATTCGCTGTAACTCAACAAATACTTAACCAAACCCGACAAATTGTGCATCAATCGACGCGTTGTGACCCCGCGCAGTCTGTGAAAGTAATAAAATTTCAAAAATTGACATTAAATTTTTTGAATATTTGTCAGGTTTACAGTCATTTTTCAGCTGTTTTTGCTCAAAATTGGGTAAAATAATTATTACCACAAAATAGTTCAGTTATTTAGCTTTCATTTGATACCAAAAACATGCACTTTTGATGTAATTGAACAAAGATATACAAAAAAACTCCTTAATGATTCACAGTATGTTTGTGCGCTCACAAAAATTTATACACGCATATCAGCGCGTAGAATGTTTTCACGCATGCACATGACACGCTGACCAAGCACTAATTTTTGGGTAGATATCGCGTGTAAGCGTGCACGAGCACGAGATTTTACCCCCCCCACCCCTAGGCGCTATTTGCGCTATTTGCGCTATTATAGTTTCCACCTCAAAAACGCCACCCCCCCCACCCCTAGGCGCTATTTGCGCTATATGCGCTACTATAGTTTCCACCTCAAAAACGCCCCCCCCACCCCCCCCCCCGCTATTTGCGCTATACACGCAACGACAGGTACACCCCCCCTCCCCCCCTCCCCCCCCCTTCCCCGCCCCCCTCCCCCACCCTCACCCTTCGTCCTATTGGTTACGCAAAATGAACCTTTAGAATGGTAAAAAAATTCAGTAGGCGCCCACCCCCCCCACACCCCCGGGGTGGGGTTTGTAGGGCTTTCCATCCCTCGCTCCTATTAGTCAAAATTGTAGGCAATTACCCAACATAACTTTCCATTCTTCGCTCCTATTGGTTACACAAAATGAAACCCTAGAAGGGTAAAAAGATTCCTAAAGTATTCTCCAGCATATTAATATTCTACTGAAAAACAGATCATTAAAGGAAATAACCAAAAAACATATATAACTTACTTGTTAAGCAGGAAAAGAACCAGAAATAGTTTAAAGCAATAATGAGTTAATAATCATAATAATATAGAAATAATCAAGTCCAAGCAGCGTCCAAGCGCCTAAATAGCGCAAATAGCACCATCTGGTGCATTAAGCGCTATTTTTTAAGCCTACGAAAAAAATAGCGCTTATAGCACTTTGATGCACTTTTTATATCGTCGACTAGAACACTAACAAAATTTTAAAAATAATTTTAAAACTATTCTAATTTATTGAGGGACCGTATACTCACTAAAAAGGACAAAAATTTTCAATAAATTAGCCAATAGCACAAAATAGCGCCTAAATAGCGCAAATAGCACCCTCAGGTGCTATAAGCGCTATTTTTTAAGCCTACGAAAAAAATAGCGCTTATAGCACTGTCATGCGCTATCGTTGTGCTATATGCGCTATTTTTTTGTATCGTCGACTAGAACACAAACAAAAATTTAAAAATAATTTTAAAATTTTTCTAATTTATTCCAGGAGTATATGAACCTAACGTA
>JASANF010009718.1:0-27588 GCA_030248245.1 Trissonchulus sp. WLG1_4
AGTTGTATATAGTTATAGTATATATATAGTAGTATATATAGTATTATAGTATATATAGTATGTATATAGTTTTGTTTGTTTTTGTTGTCATTGTTTTGCGCATAAGTTTCAAATAATGATGTTGATTTTGATTGATTTAAATTGATGTTTGATTTAAATAAACTTGAAAATATATTTGTCCGTGAGCCATCAATAGCATAACAGTTAACACTATACTAATTTTCATGAAAACATATCGACGAAACAGGTCTGAACAACAGCTTCATTTTTGTTACTTATATTGTGAATTGAAACTGATAACAAACGCGTGTAAGCGAACACGAAATAGCACATTTCGTGCTATAACGCTTTTTCCATTCGCTATAAGCGCTATCGAATTTGCTATATGCGCTAATTGCACTATAGCGCTTTTTGGTACTACTATTTGCGCTATAAGCGCTATCGAAGGTGCTATATACGCTATAGAGCTTTTTAGTAGTACTATTTGCGCTATAGCGCTTTTTGGGAGTGCAATTCGCGCTATTTACGCTATAAGCGCTACTGAAGGTGCTATATGGGGTCTGGGTAAAACCCAGCCGCAGCCCCAGCTTGCCGTTTTGTCATTTAAAAATCAGTATTTAAATGTAAAGAATGCATTAATTCAATTCAAATGAAAGAGTATAAAGCAATTTTTCAACTTATATTTACATTTGACAATTTTATTAAACTTATATCTACTTTTGACAATTAAATAAATTGTTTAACATAATGAAATGGCGTTATGCAGATTTGGGGAAGGCGCATTTGCATACTTCTGCACATCTATGATTTGTGCAAATGAGTTGGCCTTTCTATGCCGAAATCCTGACCATGGTCCTGCCAAGTGCCAAGTTCGGTTTGTCCACAACAAAAATTCGCCGAACATTGCCAGGTCGGACCTTCGATACTCACCAAACCACGACCAACTGCAATCCGTAACGAAAGCGGAAAAGAAACTGAAAATAGTGAAAAAAGTGTCTAAATCGTACAAGCAAAGGGGATCTCGCATGCCCGGCCTGATTAAAAACGTCAAGAACGTCCTGAATTTGATGGAATTGAGTCAAAAGGAGGTACTGCTTGGTGACAGCGTCGACTACGAGACCACATCTGCCCTGCAGCAATCCAAACGCTTCGGTCTAAACCCCACTGAGTCACTGGACTTGGGTCTTAAGGCCTGCCCGGAACCCTTCTCAGCCCCTTCGCGACGCCTGTTACCCATCATGGCCTTCGGATAACCTTCACTGGGCCGTCCCCCCACCCAGCGAGGCGTCTGATTTTCTTTGTCGGCGACTGCCGCCGCAACATCGCTGGAACCCAGAACCCCAAAAGTGACTTTCAGAAATCGTCACAGGGCGACTGGGTTTGAACTCAAATTTTTGGAAAACTGTGCCATGACTCAGCGATGTTAGTTTATCAACTAAATTTTTTTTCATGCTAATGACTAACAGTAACGACACGCAATGGATTATGTCTTAAAAACTAGCAAAGTACTGTGTTTTTTGTCAATCGAAAAGCGGTTGAAAATTTTAAAATCGATATGAAACCTGCATCCTTGAACGCTTCACGTATACAATGTGAGTGCGCAACGGTTCAAAAATGTTTATAACCAAAAAACATTTTTATTTTCTGTAAACGCGAAAGTTTAAACGTTTACGTGTTGTTGTAAATGTGCCTATGCCGAGTTCATGGTGGTCCAGAAGTGTACGAAGTTGTCCATATCTGAATCTATGTCCGTGTCGTGAAGGTTGCCCGTAACACGTTAAGGTATCCGTGTCCGCAATTTGGGTATATATTCAGATAATTTCATTTTTTCATAAATGCCAGAACCCTAATTTTGACACTTTTTAGGCCTAAGAAGTAAAACTTTCATTTTAAGCTCAAAAACTGCGTCGCGGGACGCAGAATCCCAAAACTTTGTGAGAAATTTTTGATCAAACTTGCAAAAGAATTTAAATAAAAATAATCAGAATATGACACAATGCATAGAATAATTATCAGAGTTGACTATAAGAATGAAAAGTAATTATTGTTTTACATAATGGAAAAAGTTTAGCTTCAATATGATGTTTTGTATGGGATTTCTAAAATTTCTAAAACTTTTGGCAAATGGGATTAAATGTGAAAATGTTTAATATAAAAATGACATTACAAATTTAATTATGTTGCTACTGAAAAGATTGTGGGAGAATATGTCTGTCAATTAATATTACTTAAAGGGACTTTGCTCTAACTTTATCCAGTCTGCTTAAGCAAGTTCGTGATCGCAAAGAATGATGAAGTTATGTATTATCTTTGTTATTTCTATGGTTCGGCAAGTTTGCGGTGCAATCAGTGACGATATTGATTGTCCTTTCAAAACTTATTTCGACGAATTGGCTCAAAACCCCGAAACTAATATTACGGCTATTCCATTCTGGTATGTGCCAATGTTTTTTTCAAGACAAATGTTTTGATTTGGTAACGAACATAAAAGCGCTACAGTGCTTCGTGTGAGTGCTATTTTCCTGTTGGGCCACAGCCTAACAGGTCTTTAATTTTGATTCTGATATCTTAACACACTGCTAGCGTTAAAGTGCTTATGTGCGGGGTGTGTTTTACACGTCTTCTACCGTACATTTGCATCTGTCACTACCAAATGCCTTGTATTTTCACTTGTCTTCTTACATTAAATGTTCAAGCATGGTAGGCGAAAATACAAAAATAAAAAAAAAATGATGCACTAGGAATCAAAGCAGTAATCTCATGGTTACAAACCTGACACACTAACCACTCAACCACTCAGATTTCTAAAAAATTAAGCTTTTACATTAATGTAAGACTTATAACTTCTATTCGAGTGTATGTCAGTGTTGCCTGCTTCAAAAGTGACGCAAAAACAGACCAAATTGAAATTGAAATTTTTTCAATAAAAATGGCTGCAGAGTACATACAGTGATTATTAAGCTTCACTATTTAAAACCTTTTTATTGAGATTTTGCAGTTTTGGTGGCTGCAAAATTACATATACACTTTTTACAAAAACTGAATCAGGTTACTGACCGAACTGGTTTACGATGGCCTCTGGTCAATGTACTTGAAAGTGTATGCATTATACTTACTGAAGATTTTGCCGCAGATTGGGCTTGTTGCCATTTCCGCCATGAGCGCTGTCAAAGGTGCTATGTGCACGAAATTGACTTTAAAGATAGCGCTACCGAATGACTCGTGGTGATTGCTTGATTGTATTGATACATTGCTAGATTATTTATCACCTGAGCTGGCGGGACAATTTTGATTTAAATTTATTAATAGAAAAGGAGGGGGGTGGTCAACTACTCAAAACTATTACGCTCGTTAGTCGTTAGAGTAATCAATGTCAACTCAACCATGGAAAGAGTGGAGCGAAGGTTGTGTGTAGCGTGGGACTACAATATTCAGCGAATCAGTGAACTGATTCACTGAACCGATTGAGATTTCGGCAACTGAAAACATCCTTACGTGGGAGTGTGTATTGCGCAAATATCTGGACGGGAGGGGTATCTGATTGGGGGCAGGTCGAGGGTGCAGTTTAAAGATAATCATAATAATAGTGCAAATAGCGGAAGAAACTGAGATTCTGTCTTACACGCGTCATCTACCCTTGGCAGCAATCTAATTTTATATCTATATCTATCTATCTATCTATCTATATTTTATATGCTATTTTTTACATTTCAGGAATAACTCTTTGTTCCCAGCGGAGTCGACAGTAAACCTCTGGAAGTGCCAAGAAACCCTTTTTCAGTACGAATCATTCAGCTTCATTGGGAACTACTTCAACAATTTCATCGGTTCTGCCAAACGTGAAAGCTTTTCCGGTTGCCAAATGCTGAAAATCGGAGAGTTGTTTTGCAACTTGGTTCATTATGAATTTCAGTTGTTCTATACTATTCGAGACAAAATTTTTGGGGTTGTAATGCCAATTTTAAGCATAGTAGGACTGGCTGGTACAATTTTTGTTCTGAGAGATGACGAATTCTGCACAAGTCAAAACAGTAAGTTTCACGAATTAATTACACTCTGTGATACGCTGGCTGGATTAGCATATTTGTTCGTGGGAGTTTATCATTTTAAGTACAACTTTCGCTACACTTCATACATCTACAACTACCTTTACCTTTTCCGACACACTTATGCACGGTTTTTTAATATGATAAGTGTTTGTCTGGTGGTTACGGCCTCGTATTTACGAGTGCGCAGTCTATGGTTTCCTTTGAAACAATACATAAACAAAAGCAGAAAACCCTATTTTGCTAGCTTGCTTGTTGGTCTAGGCTTAGGCATCGTTTTGTACGGCCCTGAGCTGGTGCTCTCTAGAAATTTGTCGCCGACTGAAGCTTTCAAAGAGCAAATAAACGAGTATCGATTAGATGCGACGGACTTTTTTCGATCGGACCTTCGAAAAAACTTGTTTTTTGCTAACACAGCCTTGATTTTTTTGTTGTGTGCTGCACTGTTGATTGGTAATGCTGCCATAGTTATGGGCATGATCCGTTCTAAGCGGCTTATGAACCGCTCAGCTGCTGAACTCAAGCAAGTCATGAAAAATAACATCAACATGACAATTCTGCTGTTGTGCGTATGCGTCCCGTGGACTGTGTACGCTGTCCTTTTTTGCATTCAAGAAATTTTAGTGGTGACTAAATTTAACAGTCACAGTATACGGTACTTTATTCAATACTTTTTTGAAACGCATACTTTCGCTGAAATTATTGAAGCCGAACAAATTGAGCGACTTCAGTTAGTTCTATCACTTGCAGGCACTGCAGCTTTCATGCTCTCAACATGCAGCAACTTCTACCTGTACGTTTTGTGTCATGCGCGCTTTAGGGCAACATTGATTAGAAAACTTCGCAATGGGTTCAACGTCGTGGAACCAACAGCGACAACAGCAACTAAAACGCATTAAGATTTCTGATTGCCGTTAAGTGAGGTACATACACAGCGCATACTTTTCACAAGCTTTCAACTTGAAAGCAACATTGATTGAAGTTTATACTTGATGACAGATTCGTGTGGCAGCTTCACATGATCACTTATTAGAATCCCCTACCTTTGGCTTTCTGCCCTATAAAATATTGATGCCAATTTTTTTGTCACTGCTAAACATTCTATAAAAATGTTTTCTTTTTAGATTAAAAACTTTACATTAGTGTATGTCTTTTAATTAAGTAGGCTGGACGGCTCATATCTCCATCCCACACAAGACGTACAAACTGATACTAGACGTGGTCATAATTAGTATAATACTATACTATACTTTTATGAAAGCATGCTAACGATAACAACATGCGGGGAAACAGCATATTACAGAAATTTGATCTTTGCCTTGTCAGATGCCTACAAAGTTTGCCATTCAACAGTTTTTCAATTTCAACATTTTTATAGAGGCGCATTATGGTACCGGAACTTTACCATAATATCAATTAGGATCAATGAGGCGTATTGTGTATTTTAACGGTTCCTGCATTTTTTAAAAAATATCACGGTCCTAAGGCTTACTGCTAAAATATGTATCATGTGTTCTTTTTATTGTTTGTTTGGTGTATTTTTGTCAGGTTGTTATTCTCCGATTCACAAAACAACACGGGCACCTTTATTTAAAATAGAAAGTTTGATCCTTCAAATAGGGGTCACATTATTCAATAGCATGTCACATTACCCTATGTTTATATTTGACAACACATTCACGTGACTTGTTGTTTGCAAGCTGGTATGTCGTGAACACGATTGTTGCCAATTTCGTAGCTCAAAGTTGTCGCAAGTTATAATCATTACAACAATGCTCTGGTAATATTATTGTGATTGAATTGTATTATCTACCATTGTATGGTTTTTATTGTTTAATTAATTGTTATCATTATTTGCACATCACTTTTAATTACTCATTTATATTGACAATTCAATAAACTGACTTGCGTCTAAGACGAAATTTGTGTTGACTCATTTACAAAAGCCAAAATCATGGGGTGAATTTCACCACGGAGGTTTAAACCATGGTTTTTCTTAAACCTGGTGTATAGCATGGTTTTTCTGAAAAACCCTTTCTACGTACCAAAATGGTTTAGAACACATTAGAATACAAAAACTAACGCATTACCTATTTTAATTGATGCACTAAATTTTGTTCCAAAGCCTTGCTGGTTGCTGGTAAACTATCAAGATTAGTTAACATCAAAAATAATAAAACTCCACTATGAGGCCTCGAACACAGAATGATGATAATATTAGCGACTTTACGTTTTCATACTGCAGTAATTGACAAATAACAAAACTTATCAAATAAAAACATGACTGAAAATATTTTAATGTAGTATACGTCTCGTCACCTCTGCGGTCGGTTAGCGCACTTGGTTAGATTGTAGCATCTGTATGCTAGTTGTAAAGTCAGACGGTCGATCCCAGTCAGAACGTTTCACTTTTGCCAGAATTAGACTATGAAGTTTCTGTCTGTAGAAAATAACTTATGCTGTCAGAGAAAAAGCGAGAGGTACCTACCTTAGTGTTAATTAACACTAGAAAGTCGACTTCCCAAAAATTGTATAGAAGAAGGGTATTCTGAATATAGTGTAACACGCGGCCCCTAGGAGAAGCGTAAAAACGCTTGAAAAGCAGTGTTCCCCATGAGGTTCCCATCAGTTGCATACGCATGGGAGACCGTCTGTGTTCTATAGAATCCCCATTAAAACATGGGAACGCTTGTGGAATGTGGATCCCTGTGGAGATCCCCTTTAGGATTGCCTCTAAAATCCACTTCGTGTAAACCAGGCCATAAAAATATGTATTTCGTTCACGACTGACGAACAAACCTGTGACAATTTTAAATTAGAGTTTTTTATAACGTCAAGTCGAAAACAATTTCACTAGCAAGGTAAGTAGTCATTTTAAAACTAATCTTGCCCTCAGCATGTCTTTGCAAACACACAGGTTGATAACGTCAGGATTCATGTGGCGGACACAATCCGGCCAGTCATCCACCCAGTTTAGAACTCGAATGTCAGAGAGGCTCAGGTTGGCAGTTCTCGCCGCTGTGTTGACCGCTACAGTAGCTTGATAGATATTTTCCCCCGGTTTCGCTGCGACTGTGACCGTGTAAGTCTGAACAATGTTTGGGCTTGTACTGTTATACACAGGTCCTTCTTCGCTTAGTTTGGTAAAGTTTTGCAGCTCGCTGCTGTGCTTGTACGTATATCTAATGGCCGCCAGAACAGAACGCACTTGTAGGGGGACGCAAAAATTTCTATAATGCTTTGTTGCCGTATTAATAGCTTCAATCAACCCCTGCGCAGCCGTAAGTACGTTTGCATCGTCGATAAGGACCGTCTTCGAATTTACGCATGTGCAGTCGTAGTTTTCAATCCCAGCATGAGAACACATACGTTCAATTGGAAACTTGTTAAACAAACTCATACCACGGGTGCTAAAATTAATGTTTAACAAGCCAGCATTATGAATGGTAACCTTGAGTTACAGCATGAAGCAAATCTTAAGGTTGATTCATACTTGTAGCCGTTCGCGTACCCGTAGGTCTGTTCAATCGGAAATTTGGAAAAAAATTGCGACGACCGCAGCACGGGTTTCGTAAGCTTTTTGTCATTTGACTGACTGAACGAATGTACGGGTTATAAGTATGAAACAAGTATCTGCAAACTGCGCAGAATAAATTTGCTAAGCTGTTTGCTAAGCTTAAATCGTTTTAGCACTGCCTCGATTCCTAAAATCGGTACAAGTCTGAAGATGAAGATTAGTTTATCTGGAGCTTGGAAATTACATAGTTGAAATTGCTGTTGCATAACTCAATGACGTACCTTGTCTGTTCGTTAATGCTATTATCCTCTTGACTGCTTAACAGATGGTTCAACGTTGCGTGAATATCAAAAGCGGTGACGACCGTTTTTATATTTTCATGAAAGTATTCCATGTGTGTCGGAAATATCTCATCATAGTTGGGTGGAAAGATGAAAGAAGCAAAAGGCAGCCTTTCTTCTAGCTTTTCATCCATGCTTTGGCTTTGGTTCGCGTACTTGGTACCACGAACGCTCAGAAAAATTACTATGGTGTTGTTCAAATGACCGTCTTCCTGCAAAAACTGTGCATTAACAAAAACCTTGTGACATGAGATCTGTTTCTAATTAGCGGTTCCGGCTTTGGTTCTTAAGAAAAGGCAACAAAGGGTGCGCCCTGCGCGTTAGATCTTTAACTTTTGATTCATTATTTTAAATCCAACCAAAATTTATAAGATGTATTCAGGTGTTATTAAATTACATCGAAATTACAACTCAGCACATGAACTTTTTATTGTTTCGGTGACTATCATGTTATAAATCACGTTGAAACCTAGAACTTATGCATTACGTAAAATAAAAAAGTACCTATACCGTTTATACCTAAATTAAAATATTTAAATATTTAATTTTATTTTAAATTTTATTTAAATAAAAAATACCTATACCGTGAATTACTCATTATTCGAACGCTTGAAATGAATGAAAATACAAAACTTGAAACAATCTTTGTATATATTTGGGACATTATGTTGATCAGATACTAAACCGCTTCCAGCTATGAGTTGATGACAACACTACGGAAACTATATCAGATATATCGTACGAAATTAAGTACAGCTTCCATATAGCTCTAACTGTTTGCAAACTATAACAGTTTCGGTACCTCCATGAACTGAAGCTGTTCCAATACTGCATCATCAGCTAAGCTAAGCTTGTTGAAGTCGTCACTGCCAAAATTAGACAATTGGATGGCAAACTTGGGAGTATGAGCATAGCTTGTAAAAAAATGCCGCGTCTGCTCAAAAAACGTAGTTAGTTTCGATTGGCTACCGAGACAGTCTCCAAGGACTTTGGACGAAATCAGTTTTTGAAATAGAGTGAAGTTAAAGTCGGCAAAAAAAGGCCTGTCTGTCAGCATCTGTTGCCATATCGACGGATCATCGTGAGACACTAATGTAGCATAGTGTTTTTTGCCATAGTTTTCCCTGAAAGGTATGGTAGCGATGCACAGGTGCCAAGTATGACGAGGTACATAACTGTAATTGCATCAACACGTGCAACACACTCAATCCTAATCTGCAAATGTACAATACATTTCTTACTACAACATCGTTAAATTTATCAAACAATCAGGGGAGATAGGTAGCCCGCCTCCAACCGACGGCTCCCGCCACTAGAATCCCTCAAACTGCACTAGTGTGCATAAGACCATGCTACAAAACTTTTATTTTTTGTACATAAAATAATCACAATATAAGCACATCTGAGATATAATATTAAGTTACTAGAAATTTATTTGCCTAGCTACATGTCTACCACATGAATTTTTTTAATTTTTACAGTTTGGAAAATCGAATTGAACATTACTCCAGCTTACCATATAAAATTCTGATGACGATGATTTGAGACTTTATTAAATTCTTCGTCGGTTTTACCAGTTAATAACGGTAATAAACCCGGGGTAGGTTGTCGTATCGCATGATAGCCGGGCAAGATTACTCCCCCGAGGTTATTTTCTAAGTATGCAATACTTTTCCTGAAACTTCGTCTAAACGCTAGATTCGATCCTGACTGGAAACCGAAGACGTAAACATTTACCATCCCGTGAAAAGTTTGTTTGGTTGTGTTGCGGGTTTGACTATCAGTTGAAGGGTTTTTCGGTACGGCCACATGAAGATTCGTATATTCCTTTTTATTTTCAGTAGTACAGTGTACCTAGAAAATGATGAGACTTTTAATAAACAGCAACAATAACAACAGTATATAATAGCCAGGTGCAATTCGTAGATTTCGACTCATGTTTATTAATGCACAAAATTTATGATTGTTAACAAGCTGAAATTTGACTTTTGAATAAATTGTCATTGCAACTACATAATGTGCTTATTAAGCCCGGTTCATACTTCGTGTTTTGTGGTTTGTGTTTTAGTGTTTTTGTGTTTTTGTGCTCTGTGTTTCGTGCTTTCTCGGTTCATACTTCGTGTTTTGTGTTTTGTGTTTTAGTGTTTTGTGTTCTCCGGTTCATACTTTGTGCTTTTGTGTTTTGTGTTTTTGAATTGTGCTTTTGTGTGTTTGCAGTTTATACTTCGTGTTTTCGTGTTTTCATGTTTTGTGCTTTTGTCTTTTGTGTTTTTCGGTTCATACTTTGTCCTTTGTGTTTTGTGTTTTTGATTTGTGCTTTTGTGTTTTCGGTGTGCTTTGGGTGTGTTTTCAAAACATGGACAATGTTCATCTTTTTAAAATGTGTTTTTGTGTTTATCCAATCAAAATTAACTAATTCTTCTCATACTGTTTTCTACAATATTTTATTTGTAAAATGGAAAATTTTTTATGTCTTCGGAGTTTTAGATTCTTTAGAACTTTTTAAAAAATTTTTAGACAGTATTATATAATTTTTAACTATGTAAGTAAAAGCAGCGGTAAATACAAGCCAAAATTCCGACTCCATAATCTAAGGCAAATTAAGCTATTTGGGGGAAAATAAAACATAAATAAAAAAATATAATGTCAAACTTAATTAACTAAATATGACATCAGACTGACTAATAACACAATGTAACAACCAATTTTTTCAGTTAAAGGGCTGAATATTTTAAATTTGACAATTTCATCTGTTGAAAAATAAAAACACGTGACGTGTGTTTTGTGGTTTTGTGCTTTCGAGTATAAACTGGATTGTGCTAAGCACGAAAGCACAAAAGCACAAAATCACTCTGAAAAAGCACAAAACACAAATGTTCAACAGAATTCCAAAAACACAAAAATTTCATGTCTGAAAACACAGGATTAAAAGAACAAAACACAAAACACAAAAGCACAGACGAAAACACAAATTTCGGAGATGAACAGAAAAGCTCAAAACACTGGGTGAAAACACGAAACACAAAACACAAAAACACAAAACACAAAACACGAAGTATGAACCGGGCTTTAGGAGTCTTGCCTGCAAGCTTTAGGAATTATTTGGATGCATAACTCAAGGATTTCTCCACAGTCCTTTACATCCTTACGACTGATTTTCCAAGGGTCTGGCCGGCAAGTAGGAGCCGTCATCACACAATATCTTACAAAATAGCCTATATGACATTAAACACCCTAAACTGAAGTAGTTTTGACCTCCACAATGGTTTATCGTAAAGAGTCTAAGGGCCTATTCCTTTACCGGATTAAAGAGTTAATTATAATCGGACTAAACGGTTTAAAAATTATGCTTAAAAATGCCATCCCAAAACCTCCGGATTAAACGGACTCAACTTTTAGTGCGCTGCTTTTTAGTCGGACTAAACGGACTTAACTATGCACGCTAATGTTAAGCATGCATGTTAAATCCGTTTAGTCCAGTGGTAGTTTAGGAATGGGTTCGGACTTAAATTAAGTCGCAGACTTATTTTAAACAGTTTAGTCCGTTTAGTCTGACTTGTCATTCCAAAACCTCGGACTAAAATAAGTCCAGTCCGTTTAATCCAGTAAAGGAATAGGCCCTGAGACAGCCTCTCACCAGCTAAAAATAGAAAACTGTCCAAAGTAGGGCACTGCAGCACGCTATCAGCCAAACTTAGCCATGGACTGCATGTTGCTACATAGGGTCAATTCATAACCGCATGTCCGTTCAGCCGGCAGAATTGTGAAATAGTTACTCCACAATCAGATCTTACACGCTATTACCATGAATCGACCCATATTCTTACCAGCAACATAGTCGTATCTACAGCAGTTCCACTGGTCAAGTTTAGTACTTGACCGTACATGATCTCTCCATCGTCAGTTTCCATGACCGGTCTGTAAGCACAAGTCACAGACCCAAGCGTTTCCTCAATTTCTTCGTCGATGTAAGCCTTGCCATTCTCTATATAAACCCAATTGGGCCCCGATGCATCACATTTCCATGGTTCAGTACTTTGGTAAAGTTCGTTCAGGGATGATCTTTCTAATCTTTGAGGTAATATTTGACAGTCCGGTATTGATCTGTCGGCTCGTTTCATTTCCGTTGTTGTGGTAGAAAGGGCGTTTTTGGTTGTTAAGACTGTCTTAGCAACAGTTGGTTTTCTCCGTTTCCGGACTGCGGGAAGTCCAAGTGACTGACCAAATAGCTCTGATTTACGATTTTGCTGCAAGCTTTTTCTGTAATAAAAATAAGACAAACATAAAAGTTCCTTTCCTTGAACATCTAAAAAATCTAATATACTTTTAAAAAATTTCTTCTACAGCTTTAGTTATGAACCAAGTTCACTTACTCTTTCATATGCTGAATGAATTTTGAAGACAAGATCGTCACAATGACAACACCCAGACACGTCACTATAACCGGGGCTAAATATCTCAGACATGCTTGAAAATGGTAGAAACTGCGATTTCTCAGAATTTTTGTTCGCCTGGTCAAACGCCGTTTCACAGACTTGATGCAATTGCTAATTTGTTGAAATACAAAATGAACTGATGAAAACTTCATTAATCAAAGAAATTTGTCAGTCCACTTGTTACAATTTCAAACCTCGTGTCAATACCAAAAGTAGAGATCAGAAGACGCGAGTATTGGTGCGAACGATACTTGTGTTTCAATTTAGATACTGTGTTTTTGTTGTTGATAAGTGTTTTCATGGTTCGCCTGTAAACAGAAGTTCTCTTTAGGCAGCCAGACTCTGACACCTGCTGGTTTTTGTTCCTTCTAGAGGAGGAACTATTTTTTTTTAAGATCAACAGTGCGTAGGGTAAAAGTAGCAGCCACATGTTGTTCAGCGTATATAATTAACACGTAAAGTCAGTATGGGAACCGACTGCTTTTTTTGGGGACAGGTATTTTTTTAAATTCCATAAAGAAATAATGATCAACACCACTTTTCACATGAATTGAGTTGTCATTTTACTAGAATTTTGTGATTTAAAATTTTTTGTATGGTAAATCTTCAGCCTAAATACGCATGCTAATCACGTGATTTTCCAGACTGATGTCTGTTTTCGTACATTGCTTCGACATAGTCATAACCAAACATCTCTACGGCCCAAGGTTCGACCACCATTAGTTGCATTTCTGCATAAAAATACGCAACTTTTGTCTGCAAAAACGTTTTGGTTTGTTCGTTTATAACCTTATAACTTATAACTTTATAATATATAACTATATATAACTTTATAACCTATAACTTGTTTTGTGTTTTGTTTTGTCTATAACCTTTTTCTTGTAAACATTCGAAACTGTGTGCTGAAATCACTAGCAGCTTCGGAAACTCCAGAATGTGCTTTAGGCAAAATCGTTGAATTTATAGTGTGAATTTAACATCTAAGCACTAAAACTAAGTAAAGTAAATTTAAGCAGGTGTTAATGCTTTTTTATATTAAAGAAAATACACAAAAGCAAAGGCGAAGCTGAAATCTTCGGGGTAAAATAAGCAAAATTTGCACTCGGCGAAGGAACATTGCCCCCTATTGGGGCCTGCTTGTTTCCATTGCTCGAGTTATGCGCGTCGTAGAGAAGTAGCAATCTGATAAATAGTTCAATGGTGAACAGAGCATAATCAAACGATTGAGGGTCTAAGATTGAGGGTCATACGTATATATGTCTTCACCCTGGGGCTTATTGCATAAAACTATAACTTTACTTATGTACATCTCTACATCAATGTAGCTACATTTACATCAGCTATATAATCCGTTTTCATAAAACAAATGTAAGATGTAGCTACATCGATGTAGCACTGCATCTGTGATAAATATATACGAAAATGTAGTTGAAAATAGTAGCTTGATTGTGTGGGTTGAACCACAATTAAGATTAAGAACTTACATTTTTGCGCAGCCGCCTCAGCGGCCTTGCATACTAGTTTCAGTCACTGGACTGAAACAAAAATTGCATGTAAAGCATGCTTAGTTTCAATGCAGTGATGTACAGTCTGTAACGCAGAGGCAGCAACTACCTGTTTGATACATTGTGTGTGTGGGTGGGTGTGGCTGGCTATGCGTGTATAAAATTGATAATCGAAACTGTGTGACAGAGTAATAGTTTTCATAATAGTCGTTACCTTTGCAAATTAAATGGCCAAAGTTGCCAGTCAAACAAAACACCCTAAACACCCTATCAAATTTAAAAACGGACAATTTTCGTTTCGAAGTGATAATCAATTCCGTTTTTGCCTTTTTTAGCACGCGCGCTTCACGTCGTCAGTCGTGTCAGATCTATGGAGTTATAACAGTTGGATCAAAAGGTTTGACTTGTGACCAATGCCGTTTAGAGCAGTGCCATTCAGTTTCGGTGCCTTGTCAAATGTTCTGCTAGCACCACATTGGACATACCAAACTTAGATTAAATCTTGCAGATTGTACATAACTTGTAGGCTTAATTACGTCAGCAGTAAAATATGCCTGTATACAGTCATTTTCAAATGAAAATGGATTTGCCTGACGCCATTTCATCATCCGACGCGTCGGATTGCAGCATCCGTCGCGTCGGGTGACATCATCCGTCGCGTCGGATGACATCATCCGACGCGTCGGGTTTCATCACCGAGGCCGTCGGATGACATCATCCGACGGGACTGGCTGGGCGTCGGAGTGCATCATAGAGTTGGAAATTGGAGAGCTTGCAGGAAAAATTTATGAGGGTGACTCCTCAAAGAGTTATGCGAAATTTTTATAGTTTATTTTCATATGTTGATTAATAGCTGTTTTCTTTAAATATAAGGTAATTTTATCTACTGAATTCTGATTTTTATTAGTTAAAGAAACTAAACAATAAAATGAGGTAGCATTCATAATTTGCACTGAAGAAGCCACCCCTATTCAAAACTTTAGGCCTGAATTTTGACAGCTAATTAATCACTGGCTGGCAAAACTCTAGGCGTCGGATTGCATAACCGAGAGCGTCGGATGACATCACCCGACGCGTCGGATGACATCATCCGACGCGTCCGATTTCATCACTAATCCCGACGCCTAGAATCCATTTTTATTTGAAACCGACTGTACATTGACTAGATGTGAAATATTTTGGTTATCTTTATTCATGTCTGGTAAAATGATTGATAGTACGACTGTTTAGGTTTGTGCAGTGTGACTACAAGTGTGCTTAGGGACAGGCAAACACCGTTACGAATGAAGCTGTATAAATTAACTATTATAATGCACTGTATTCATGGTGGACTGCACAAATTATACTTCTGCGGCAGGACTTACAACAATTCATTTTGTTGAATCAATCTTGCTGCAATATTTCACTCGTTCCAAACAGTTTAGTCTAGCCGCGCCACATTTTACCGGAACGGTAAAATAATACTAACAGTCCTCGTGACATAGATATAGTATGTCTCGTCAACAAAAGTGCTTGTTTACAAAAACGTTGTAGAATGTAGCTACATTTATGAAAATATCACGAATATCATTATAATTTTTTTATATTTCGATAAAAATGTACCTAGATACATTAAAGGGGTAATAAACAAAGGTTAACGAGCCCCCTGATTGATACAGGTTTTAGCTCGTTTCGGTTGTAGCTGCAAGAACTGAGCTACCTGGATCGAATTGAGTATCTAGTTTTAGTGTTTGGTGTGGCGCAGAACGAGGCCACACTCTCGGCGGAATCCCCGTATAGCCTAACTCCCAAAAACCCCAACTGCCAATCTGTTTGTGCGAGAGCAGTTGATTGGGTTAATCGTCAGGCATTGTCCCAAGTCTCCCTTGAAGTATAGTGCGAGTGTAGTAGGAACTGAAGTATGAAGTAATACGTAATAATGTCCTCAACCATTTTCCGCC
Organism: Trissonchulus sp. WLG1_4; assembly: GCA_030248245.1. NCBI lineage: Eukaryota > Metazoa > Nematoda > Enoplea > Enoplida > Ironidae > Trissonchulus > Trissonchulus sp. WLG1_4. Next base: position 15,786 of record JASANF010009718.1, read on the forward strand.
TTTTTCTCCATTGCTGCTTGTGATTAATTGAAGCCGATTGTCATAATATATTGCCCATTTGTCCGTAATAATTGTCGTAATAGTAATTGTCCGTGTTGTCTGAGGGTCGTGTCTAATTTGTAAGTAATAATTAAGCAGAATTGTATGTCCCCCTGAGAGTAATGAGAAAGCTTAGCCGATGCTTGTAAACAATATCTGGGCTAAGTCAAAATATAGCCCAGACATTGCTCGCTGAGAGCAGCTGGAACACGAAGCAACAAGCTAAGTTTAGTGGTTAATAACTCAATATTTAGTTGGTTTTGTAGAACACGAGATATACGGAATTGTAGAACACAATTTAAACAATAATCATACAAAGTTTAAAATTTATCGGAAAAGCATAGCTGAACTTATTCTAAGTTAGATTGTGAGTATTCGCAGAGTTTGTAATATCGCCATGTTTGGTATCGTTTTGTTGATCTTTTCAGCAGAAACTATTTGGACTTTAGTTTTACGTGTATTTTAACTGTTTATTGTATTTTTGAGCGCGAGAAGGAACTAACAACTGAGGGTAGAAAAAACCCTAAAAGGGGCAGATGGGTTATGGTAGAAAGTGATTATATCAGTTTTTGACTGGGTCTGCAGCCCAGGTGCACAGCAATGAAGGCTATTAGTATACATTATAATTCACACATTAATTAAGTTGGTCGGCAGTAGTACGTAATAATTAATAATTGCTAATGTAGTTAGTGCTGGTTCTTTTCGTTTTCGTAATCCTAATTTTCCCCAACTTACCCCTTTTTCGTCTCTCCTAATATTTCTGATATTCAGCTATAATTATGGTTTTTATTTATCTGGGACCGATTTATCGAAACAAAATGTTCGTCATCGAAAATGTTCGTCATCAAAAGTTCGTCATCAAAAATGTTGGTCATCGAAAATGTTCGTCATCAAAAATGTTCGTCATCGAAAAAACAAATGTTCGTCATCAAAAATGTTCGTCATCGAAAAAACAAATGTTCGTCATCAAAAATGTTCGTCATCGAAAAACCAAATGTTCGTCATCGAAAATACATGTTCGTTATTTAAAAGACAAATGTTCGTCATCGAAAATGTTCGTCATCAAAAATTTTGGACTGATCGAAATATTTTCGATGATGAACATTTGTTTTTTCAACAGTGATTTATCAAAAGACAAATGTTCGTCATCGAAAGTTCGTCATCAAAAATGTTCGTCATCGAGAAATTTTTCGATGACGAGCTTTGGTCTTTTAGAACATTATTATGTTTTAAATGACAAAAGCTCGTCATCGAAAATTTTTTCGATGACGAACATTTCAACGGAGCTCGGTACCTCAGTTAAAAATGTCAACTGCGAACATCTTTCGGTACATAAGCAGTAGGCAGTAATTTTAATATTAAGATAAATAGCCACCTTTTTGTTATTAATTAAACATTAATATAAATAGCGCAGCTCATTTATTTTTAATTACCATCTTTAATTACCATCTTTAAAACTATCCTATTTTTTGTGATAATTATAATAATAGGGTGAGGTGGCTCTGGAAGGGTTGGCGTTGATGTTCTGAACATGAAACAAGTTTACATTGTGCTGGACGTGACCCGGTTCTCTGGTTCCAGGTCAATAAAGTTGGAGTTATTTTATTGTCAAAACTAATCATACGTTTTTCGGCACATAAATCAGCGGTAACCTATACTTTTTATGGTGTCAAATCAAAGCTGTTCTTATATCCTAACTGATGCCGAAAACTAGAACTTTTTACCAGTTAGCTAAAAAAAGTTATGGCGTCAACAATTTTTACGTAAACTTAGTATTTTTCTAATATATCACGCAACGTCTATGTTACCATTGATATAACAAAGAAAATGCTCCCATGAAGTCGCCCATATAACTGTGATCCTAACACAAAACAGTTTTTATTTCATCAGTGACCATGGAGCCGGCAATATGGGTCCAAATCTGAAAGTTATTTTATTCTAAAATTTTATTTTGCATTTTTCGGTATATAAGTCAGCGTTAACGTATAGCTTTTTTGGTATCAAATAAAAGCCCATAGTCTGCTCTATCTAACAGTGAAAACTAGAGCCTTTTACGTGGTCCCTGGAAAAAGTTATAGCCTAAAGTTCTTTTTAGAAAACATTTTGCTCGAAAAAATTCCTCCGCGACTACTCACACCATAAACGTATTGAACAAATGTTCGAAAAATTGAAATCGTTATAGCTTGCTTCAACGTTGACGTAGAAACACAAAATTGACAGCATTCAACTCAGACTTGAAAGGGCTTTCGGATGATACCTTACATGATGTTTACGGACGCAACGGCTAGTCACGTATGACTATTATTTTTATACTGACCATTGGTCGCCGTTTACGTCATCATGCGACATATCAATTGATAGCTCTTGACAAGCGCAAGCATATAAAACAAATTTCACGTCGATACCATAACCCTAACAAACGTTATGGCTCCTGGAATTTTTCCCTTTAGCGACTACCTATAATCATCTCATATGCGACAAGTCGCATTGAAATTTAATTTTGAACAAAATTTGAAAACACTTCAATTTTTTTTTATTTTCATACAATAACTTACGTCAGGATCTAGATTTGGTCGAACTAGTCTAAACTAGACGCACTAGTCTTGTATTAATATTAATAAAACAGTTGAAATTAAAAGTATTTTTCATAACAATTTTTAATATTAATTATTAAAATAACGGTATTGCCGCATGGACATTGAAACCAACTGAACGGCAGAACGGCTGTTCAATTCATACCTTCGCCCATACAGCCGTCTGCCACTTTGCCCGTCAGCCATATGTCCGTTCATCTATATAGGTATACTAAACAGCACTATTTCACTGCTCAAAACTATGAATCGCACCTTAGGTTTGCCTTAAAAAGTTAGAATTAAAAAACGGATTATATACAGTCGGTTTCAAATGAAAATAGATTCTGGGCGTCGGGATTAGTGCTGAAATCGGACGCGTCGGGTGATGTCATCCGACGCGTCGGGTGATGTCATCCGACGCGTCGGGTTATGTCATCCGACGCGTCATGTGATGTCATCCGACGCGTCGGGTGATGTCATCCGACGCCCTCGGTTATGCAATCCAACGCCTAGAGTTTTGCCAGCCAGTGATTAATTAGCTGTCAAAATTCAGGCCTAAAGTTTTGAATAGGGGTGATTGCTTCAGTGCAAATTATGAATGCTATTTTATTTTATTGCTTAGCTTCTTTAACTAAAAAAATCTGAATTCAGTAGATAAAATCACCTTATATTTCAAGAAAACATCTATTAATCAACATATGAAAATAAACTATAAAAATTTAGCATAACTCTTTGAGGAGTCACCCTCATAAATTTTTCCTGCAAGCTTTCCAATTTCCAACCCTATGATGCAATCCGACGCCCAGCCAGGCCCGTCGGATGATGTCATCCGACGCGACGGATGATGTCATCCGACGCGACGGATAATCAAATGGCGTCGGGCAAATCCATTTTCAGTTGAAAACGACTGTATACAGGCTTTGTCAGTATGCCCTACTGAAGTATGAATCGACCCTAATGACTGTTAAAGTGATGTGGATCGGATCGGATCGGTCCGAGATTTTGATGCCGATCCGATCCGGATGCTTGATTGGCGATTCGATCCGATCCGATCCGATCCAGGCCCGGATCGGCCGATCCGATCCGATCCGCCGATCCGATCCGATTCAAAATTGCGTAACCTCGATGAAAGCTAAAAACTCTCATTTTTTTGTAGAAATATTGTTTAGTATAACTTTTTATGCAATGAGTATATTTCTATAAAAATTTAATGAGTTTGTATATAGATGATAAGATGACATTTTTGCAATGAGAGCTGATTAGACAATCTCATGACCAAAAATTTTGATTAATTGAAAATGGAACTGTCTTGGAAATTTTGGGCCACTACCGCAGGTCGTGGATAACAACGGGTTGGGTTGGACCGGAAAATTTGAGCCGTAGGTCAACCCTTGGGTACCCACTTTAGGCTGCGCTGGGCGCTGCATTTTGTCAAACCGGCGAATTCGGAAAACTTTTTCATGCATTCAATCCAATTTGGGAAGATTAATTTGGGTACCATGCGGTTAAAGTAGGTAGCCATGTGAACAATGTACAGCTGTACACTGTGCAGATTGTGCAGAGGTATCAGCTAAAACCGATCGATCATCAGGTGCGGTATCTTAACATGGTGGGTCAAATTGGTCGTGGGTCGACTTTGACGGCACGAGTTGGATCGTGGGTTACCCACAAGTGTCAAACCGCGAGTTTGATTGGGTCGCGGGTCGAAAATATTGATGCGCGTCGATTCTGTCTAACGAATAACGCCCAACTGTTAGCCCCATTGTGTTAGCGAAAATAATGTTGCAAGATTTAGTATGTGTCTTCACGCAACTTCAATGATTAGAAACATTTCCTCCACTGATGTATGCATAAGATAATATATACGCTTCCGCTAATTAGAAAGCCAAAATTTTGATAATTCGAGTAGTAGTTATGTTTGTGCGTTTGATTGATCGCTCAAAAAGTTTTTGAAATTGTCCAATTTTTGTCAAATTACGAAATTTTGTGGTCAAGACTCAAAATCTATACTACCGATCTGGATCGACGATCCGAAATTTTGAAGCCGATCCGATCCGGCGATCCAATCCGGCAAATTCAGCGATCCGATCCGATCCGATCCGACCCCCGGATCGTCGATCCGATCCAATCCGGCGATCCGATCCACATCACTACTGTTAACTGAATAACTGATATCTGTGACCATATCTGCAAAAAAATGGCTGGCCGTTTCAAACATTTGGTTCAGGCGTACTTAATTTTTAAGACCGGTTCATACTTGTCCTTAAGAACACAGAGGGACAAGGACTAGGGCAAATTTCGGTCAGCTGCTGTGAAGAATTAACGGAAGCATTTTAGCTAATTTTTGTATTCGGTCTGGAAGTGACGTCAAATATCTTCATGCCAAAAATGGGTGTATTTGGCCAGGTAATCTTGGAGTTGCTCAAGGACAAACTGATAGGGACAAGCACAAGGGCGAGTATATGAACCGAGCTCTGTGACCAGCTTTTCAGCTTTTCTGAACCATTAAATTAGTTCTCTTTCGGCAAAATGATTTACGTAAAGTTTTTTAAAACTTTGTTTAATGTTGCGGAAAAGTTGAAACAAAATAATATTAAAATTTGAGAGTTTTCCACATCTATTGACACCTGTGCCAGACAGAACCACTAAATTCAATACTTTATTGAACCTCAATTTTAGTAGTATTAGGTAGTCTTAGGTAGTAGTAGTAGTATTGGTAGTAGTTAGTAGTTGTTATCATTATTATTATTATTATTAAAAAATTTTGACTTTAATGAAAATGTTCTAATCAGAATGTTTAGACTTAGCGCGACTGATCTAATTTCGAACGCTGAAAATTTTCAATGATGCACCTTTTCGATGACAAACATTTGCTTTTTGGATGACGAACATTTGCTTTTTCGATGGCGAACATTTGCTTTTTCGATGACGAACACTTGCTTTTTCGATGACGAACATTTGCTTTTTCGATGACGAACATTTTTGATGACGAACTTTTCGATGACGAACATTTTCGATGACGAACATTTGCTTTTTCGATGACAAACTCGCCGTTGAAAAAGCAAATGTTTGTCATCGAAAAAGCAGATGTTCGTCATCCAAAATGTTTTGATCAATCCAAAATTTTCGATGACGAACATTTTCGATGACGAACATTTCTGATGACGGACATTTTGCTCGATAAATCGGGCCCTGGTCGGCACAAAAAAAAATTAGAAAGATTGATGGCTACCTGGACCGTCCAGAAATCAAAATCACTCCAAAGGTATTAATTCGGGATCGTTAAGGTACCTGCAGAGGTGCGAGGCCAGCAGCCGACCCCCCGAAATTAGGCAATGAGTTAAGAGGCTCAATTAGATTGATGAGTAGGAGGGCCTAAGAATGCCCCAACGTAATTGGTGAAATTACAAAGAAGCTCAAAGAGAAGCTGAATTAAGTCCCATTAGCTAAGGAGTCGGAGTAAATTTTAGCTAGCGAACGGTCGGTTTTTTCTTCTCTCTTTCTCTCTCCTACCCGACCTTGTCCTTGCCCGTCGTCCATGAATTTTGGTTCTGTTTTAGCATCCAATAAAAGTGTTTAACCCAAAATGCAGTGTCCGACTCCCTTTTTGCAAACTTTGCTCAAAGCGCATTACGCGCCCCCCGGGTTCTTTTTTAAAGGCCTTATAGTGCCACCCTTATTCGTGTCGCGCCATTCAGCGCTTTTTGTAAGCCTGTTTGCCCACATGCTAGCGTCCGGCAAGTCCCTCAGTTTGGTCCCCGCGTACGCTAGCCTGCGTCCGCGACTTAGTGCCACAGTGTCCATTGTGTCGCGCGCGTGTCCCCTCCCGTTTGTGCGCTAGTTCGACGCTAGTGCCCGCGGTTGTTTTTCCTCTGCCTGCGTTGGTAGCGTCCGCTGCGCCGTTTCGTCGACGTCCCCTGTTTCCCGTGCTGCTTCGCTACCGTGTCCAGCGGCGCTCGTCCGCCGTGTCGCGTAAACTCGCCCAATTCCTGCCACTGCCGGTTCCCCAAGCCCAACGTCTGTGTATGCCGCCGTCTCCCGTCGAGGCCCTCCCCGCTGCCTGTCCAACCGTCTGCAGGTCTCCCCAAGTGCCTTCCGCTGATCCGTCTCCAGTCCCGCTCCGCCGCCCAGACCAACCTGTTAGTTGTGCTGTAGACGTTGCGAAGTAGAAATCTTAGGATGACCTTTGGTTAAAATAACCAATGGATCAGTTGAGTTGTTGAGTTGACTTGTTGAGGTAGATTTAGCCTAAAGGGGTCAGGCTAAAAGAGTGCCAATTCCAGTCTAAAGCTTTTCAGGAAATGGGTTTTGTGTGTCTTTAGCGGATATCCCAAATCGTGATCTATTACGCGAGCCATCTAGGTTTGTAGAATTAGCTACTATTAATTCTTAGGTGTATTGTGCTATTTCATTCAGGTTGCGTAGAATTACACACGTTTAGTACAAGTCTCACACATTAGAGTACGAATTCAAGTTTAGTAGTTGGTCAAAAAAGGAAGTCGTGTTTTTATTACTGAGATAGCATTTGGGAAGTTGATCCGTTAACGTCTCACGAAACCAAAAACAGCAGGCGTTCACCTAGGCCTCTGTCATAAAATATAAGTTCTTAGCTATTACTGGTTCTTGGTGTTCCTCCCGAATCACGGCGGGCAGAGCACGAAAAGCTTGTCCGAGCAGTTCAAATCCTCTGCAACCAGTTGCTCAAGTTAGAGTTTTAGTAAAAGCTATTGGAGAGGCAAACTTTGAGATCTATATACGTGGATTACAAATTAGCGATAACTTAGCCAAAATTAAAGGGTCTGTTTTTATCACTGAGAGGAAAGTATATTCCAGATTAACACGGTCGCCTATGGAGGTAGTACTGTTAGTGATTTCATCTTGTAGTTGTGTTGTGTTGTGTTCAAGCAATTGTAAGCATTTTGACTGAGTTAGCGAACAGTGGTACGTTTGTGCGTTTGATTGATCGCTCAAAAAGTTTTTGAAATTGTCCAATTTTTGTCAAATTACGAAATTTTGTGGTCAAGACTCAAAATCTATACTACCGATCTGGATCGACGATCCGAAATTTTGAAGCCGATCCGATCCGGCGATCCAATCCGGCAAATTCAGCGATCCGATCCGATCCGATCCGACCCCCGGATCGTCGATCCGATCCGATCCGGCGATCCGATCCACATCACTACTGTTAACTGAATAACTGATATCTGTGACCATATCTGCAAAGAAAATGGCTGGCCGTTTCAAACATTTGGTTCAGGCGTACTTAATTTTTAAGACCGGTTCATACTTGTCCTTAAGAACACAGAGGGACAAGGACTAGGGCAAATTTCGGTCAGCTGCTGTGAAGAATTAACGGAAGCATTTTAGCTAATTTTTGTATTCGGTCTGGAAGTGACGTCAAATATCTTCATGCCAAAAATGGGTGTATTTGGCCAGGTAATTTTGGAGTTGCTCAAGGACAAACTGATAGGGACAAGCACAAGGGCGAGTATATGAACCGAGCTCTGTGACCAGCTTTTCAGCTTTTCTGAACCATTAAATTAGTTCTCTTTCGGCAAAATGATTTACGTAAAGTTTTTTAAAACTTTGTTTAATGTTGCGGAAAAGTTGAAACAAAATAATATTAAAATTTGAGAGTTTTCCACATCTATTGACACCTGTGCCAGACACAACCACTAAATTCAATACTTTATTGAACCTCAATTTTAGTAGTATTAGGTAGTCTTAGGTAGTAGTAGTAGTAGTATTGGTAGTAGTTAGTAGTTGTTATCATTATTATTATTATTAATAAAAAATTTTGACTTTAATGAAAATGTTCTAATCAGAATGTTTAGACTTAGAGCGACTGATCTAATTTCGAACGCTGAAAATTTTCAATGATGCACCTTTTCGATGACAAACATTTGCTTTTTGGATGACGAACATTTGCTTTTTCGATGGCGAACATTTGCTTTTTCGATGACGAACATTTGCTTTTTCGATGACGAACATTTTTGATGACGAACTTTTCGATGACGAACATTTTCGATGACGAACATTTGCTTTTTCGATGACAAACTCGCCGTTGAAAAAGCAAATGTTCGTCATCGAAAAAGCAGATGTTCGTCATCCAAAATGTTTCGATCAATCCAAAATTTTTGATGACGAACATTTTCGATGACGAACATTTCTGATGACGGACATTTTGCTCGATAAATCGGGCCCTGGTCGGCACAAAAAAAATTAGAAAGATTGATGGCTACCTGGACCGTCCAGAAATCAAAATCACTCCAAAGGTATTAATTCGGGATCGTTAAGGTACCTGCAGAGGTGCGAGGCCAGCAGCCGACCCCCCGAAATTAGGCAATGAGTTAAGAGGCTCAATTAGATTGATGAGTAGGAGGGCCTAAGAATGCCCCAACGTAATTGGTGAAATTACAAAGAAGCTCAAAGAGAAGCTGAATTAAGTCCCATTAGCTAAGGAGTCGGAGTAAATTTTAGCTAGCGAACGGTCGGTTTTTTCTTCTCTCTTTCTCTCTCCTACCCGACCTTGTCCTTGCCCGTCGTCCATGAATTTTGGTTCTGTTTTAGCATCCAATAAAAGTTTAACCCAAAATGCAGTGTCCGACTCTATTTTTGAAAACTTTGCTCAAAGCGCATTACGCGCCCCCCGGGTTCTTTTTTAAAGGCCTTATAGTGCCACCCTTATTCGTGTCGCGCCATTCAGCGCTTTTTGTAAGCCTGTTTGCCCACATGCTAGCGTCCGGCAAGTCCCTCAGTTTGGTCCTCGCGTACGCTAGCCTGCGTCCGCGACTTAGTGCCACAGTGTCCATTGTGTCGCGCGCGTGTCCCCTCCCGTTTGTGCGCTAGTTCGACGCTAGTGCCCGCGGTTGTTTTTCCTCTGCCTGCGTTGGTAGCGTCCGCTGCGCCGTTTCGTCGACGTCCCCTGTTTCCCGTGCTGCTTCGCTACCGTGTCCAGCGGCGCTCGTCCGCCGTGTCGCGTAAACTCGCCCAATTCCTGCCACTGCCGGTTCCCCAAGCCCAACGTCTGTGTATGCCGCCGTCTCCCGTCGAGGCCCTCCCCGCTGCCTGTCCAACCGTCTGCAGGTCTCCCCAAGTGCCTTCCGCTGATCCGTCTCCAGTCCCGCTCCGCCGCCCAGACCAACTTGTTAGTTGTGCTGTAGACGTTGCGAAGTAGAAATCTTAGGATGACCTTTGGTTAAAATAACCAATGGATCAGTTGAGTTGTTGAGTTGACTTGAGGTAGATTTAGCCTAAAGGGGTCAGGCTAAAAGAGTGCCAATTCCAGTCTAAAGCTTTTCAGGAAATGGGTTTTGTGTGTCTTTAGCGGATATCCCAAATCGTGATCTATTACGCGAGCCATCTAGGTTTGTAGAATTAGCTACTATTAATTCTTAGGTGTATTGTGCTATTTCATTCAGGTTGCGTAGAATTACACACGTTTAGTACAAGTCTCACACATTAGAGTACGAATTCAAGTTTAGTAGTTGGTCAAAAAGGGAAGTCGTGTTTTTATTACTGAGATAGCATTTGGGAAGTTGATCCGTTAACGTCTCACGAAACCAAAAACAGCAGGCGTTCACCTAGGCCTCTGTCATAAAATATAAGTTCTTAGCTATTACTGGTTCTTGGTGTTCCTCCCGAATCACGGCGGGCAGAGCACGAAAAGCTTGTCCGAGCAGTTCAAATCCTCTGCAACCAGTTGCTCAAGTTAGAGTTTTAGTAAAAGCTATTGGAGAGGCAAACTTTGAGATCTATATACGTGGATTACAAATTAGCGATAACTTAGCCAAAATTAAAGGGTCTGTTTTTATCACTGAGAGGAAAGTATATTCCAGATGAACACGGTCGCCTATGGAGGTAGTACTGTTAGTGATTTCATCTTGTAGTTGTGTTGTGTTGTGTTCAAGCAATTGTAAGCATTTTGACTGAGTTAGCGAACAGTGGTACTGATTTGTACTAGCATTTATAGGTGACCTAAACGGATCTCGGTAGTTTAGTCTTCTATGTACTTGGTTCCCTGTTCGAAGGGTGGAGCCCCCGCAAAAACATTTCTAACCTCTGCTGTCCCACTGAGCTTAGTTGAGTCGAGAGATCCCTAGCTAAATTATTGTATTGTCGCAGTAAAAAGCATTCAATACCTAAACGTCACACCCTATTCGCAACGTATGTCTTACATTATCAGCATTGTGTTAATAGTAAACCTAAGGAAGTGATCGTATAGTTCAGTCGCAGTTAGAAGCCAGAGTTCTTGCACAGCATAGTAAATTGTTCATTAACCTAAGTCTTAATCGCGACATTTTGAAGCCAGTGTCATCATGAAGTCTTTTTCACATAAGTGATGTAGTGAAGTAAAAATGTATGTAATGTAAATAAATTGAGTTTTACGAAACTGAGAAAGTGTAGATGTAGCAGTTGTAGTGTAGATGTAGTTTTATGCAATAGGCGCCTATAGAATTAACCGTGGGCTTGCCATGGTTAAAGGCTGTGGCAGTAAACTGAGTTAATACACTAAAACATTCAGTCTATCATATGAAAACAAAATTGACTGGTGGCGGTGCTATCAAAAATTTTATTGAAGCTATAAAAAATGCTTATAATTGATGAAAAAAGTCAGAAGTCACTATTGTGAAGCATAGCTTTTGGTGTGTGACAGAGGACTAAATTTGGCCCTTTTCAGCTTATTTTTATTGCAAAACTAGTATTTTTTTAAGGTCTCAGAGGCTGTGATACATAAAACGCGTTTCATTTTGACACAGTCTAGCAACATGTGGCATATGATGGTGTGTAAAATTAGTTTTATATTTACGCGACTCCCTCATAGCCGCGTATATACTATACTCCGAATCTGTTTATCTTATGTAACTTTGATTAGGTAGACTTTCTAGCGTTAATTAATACTAGAAATGCAGGTACCTCTCGATTTCTCTCTGAATAATCTGTGTCGTTCAATCAAACATGACGCAGGCACTTCAAAATTGTATTGCAATAAAAGATACCTAGCAGTTCATGGATTCACTGCAGTTTCGATTCAGAAACAGACGGTAAGTTCAACCATTTGAACCAACCGCCCGTTGTTATCCAGAGTTTTAAAACAGATTACATTAAGAAAGTTTCACAGAATCACATACATTAAGATGTAGGTACAAATTTTTTAAAAAATAGGTTCATGAAGATTTCGTGCTTCAGAA
>JASANF010009719.1:0-50615 GCA_030248245.1 Trissonchulus sp. WLG1_4
CCTAAACCCGAACTCATGCAACTTACTGACTCATGTGATGTTTCTACTGACTATAAATGCGACACATTTCCTTCTTTGTGTCACAGCGACTGCATGTATACACAAATCTTCACTCTCTTGACAGGATCGGCGACAGTAATAAGAAACATCTCACAATTTTAGCATTTTCAGGTCGAATTTGGTCACTCATTTGAATATTCTTTACGACTGAACATGGATTGTGAAAAATTGCTCAGGACTGATTCCATATAAATTTTTTGTACGTGCTTACGTTCAATCTAGTTTTTTTGCGCAAAAACGTTCGCAATTGCGAAAAAAATTTGGTGATTGCGAAAAAATTTCAACGTTTCCAATTGACCAAAGTTGGCCTAAAAATCGAAAATTCTCCAACATTTTCTGATCCCCTAGGCCTAGAACTCGTGTAATTTTGTGACTTGATGTTTCTAGTGACTGTAAATGGGACACATTTTCTTCCATGTATCATCACACCGACTGCATGTAACACTAATATACAGTATAATAGGGGTCGGAAGCTGGAAGGTGACATAAGAAAAAGAAACATTCCAAAATCCTAGCATTTTCAGGCCTAACTTGGTCATTGGCTGGGACTTCTGAAATTTATTTACGGCTGAACATCGATTGTGAAAATTTACACAAAATTCTCAGGACGGCTCCATAAATTTAAATAAAAATGTCAAAATCGTTGCTTTTTTGGCCAAAAACAGATAAAAATTGCGTCAATCTTTCTTAATCATGTGTAGGCGTAATAATGTTTTATTAACATTTAAATGTAAAATCTACTGCATTAAGGAACGAAAGTAAGTCTGCAAAAAAAATTGATTTTGCGAAAAAAATTTCAAGCTTTTCGAAAAATTGCGAAAATTTGCCAGCGAAAAAAACCCAGCGTTCAATAGTTTTTTGGATCTTTAGATATTAATTATAATATTGGAATAAAAGTTTTATGAAGCATTCTAACTAACCATAGATGACATAGCTACGGTGAGGCTAGAGGGGTTCACCTTCCGCCCTTCAGGGGCCGAGGGGGGGTCCCAAAAAGAAAAGTTTAATAACAATGGAACGTTTTTTGATATAAATTTCAAAATTTAGAATATTTTTGGTCAATCAGGGGAAAAGGGGTTCAAATTTTGGTCAAAAAACCTGTTATTTTTGTTAAAAAACCTGCTAAAAAAGTATTCTTTTTTGCTCTCAATCGACGATGCTCAGAATGTTTTAGTAAATATTACTTCAAAAGATTGTGACTTAAAAAATTCAAGCACAGCCATGCATGTATGAGGGGGGGATGAGGGGGAGCCCCCCAATCGAGGGACCAAGAGGGGTGGGTCCCGAAATTTTGGACAAAATTTCGTAAAATTGACACTTTTTTAGGAAAATTCTACATAATTTCGCAAAATTTCGGGTATTTTTGGTCGATCAGGGAGCAAGGGTCCCAAAAATTTGGCCGGATAGCCCCCCCCCCCCCCCAAATTTTGACCCCGTTACATGTATGAGCACAACGTACGAAAAGGTAAAACAAGCCACCAAAATGATAAAACGCTTTGGGTTAAATTGCGGAAATAAAGCTGTACAAAAAAGGCTACATCATTACATAAGCGGGAAATATACAACAAAGGAAGGAGAGATCTGCAAGCGTAAAAATAAGGAAAAAACACACTTTGTAACCGGATGCCTCTAAAGCTATAAGCAAAGACCATCCGAAAGCATTGAAAAAATAAAGGCTGGAATTCACAACCTAACACTAACACTAACTTTTTCCTTAAAAGTTGGTGAAACACTTAAAATTGGCCTCGAAACACTAACATTTTAAGTGTTTCAGGCTGAAATTTAAGTGTTTCACTAACTTTGAAGGGAAACTTTAGTGTTAGTGTTAGGTTGTGAATCCCAGCCTAAGTTTTCATTTTTCACAAAATTATAGGATGATTTTCAAAGTTAAACGGACAGAATCCTCAAAATTTGGCCGAGTAATAGGCCTCCCCAAACTTTGAACACTGTTCCATATTGTATGAATTCAACAAGCAGAAACAGTCATGGAGCTACTAGACGCAAAAGACTAGCAAGATCGTGTGCACAAACCAAAACAGAGTTCATCTCTAAAAACAAGCTAAAGCGAAAGTTTCTGTTGTAAATTTTAGTAAATACTATAAAAGTTTAATGTCAATCTTCAGTTAGATCCATCTCAACATAACCATTGTTAGGCTCGCCTGATGAGGTAGGAGAAATTGTGCAGGAGGGGGATGGGGTCCGGGCAGAGCCACTCATAGACACTTTGCGGAGGGGGCCATTGCTGGATGGGTTGCTTGGCTCCGCCACCCCTCCCTGTCGTCTGCTGAGTTCCTCCGTTCGTTCTTTCACGGCGTTCGGTTCGCCTTCATAGGCAAAGATTTGGAAATCGATACGCAGTTCAGATCTGAAATGGGCTGTGAAAGATACGACACTCATTACTACTAAGGCTGTGAGGGTCGATTCATACTTTATAGCCGTATGTCCGTTTGGCGTTCAGTATGGCAGAGTTACGAAAAAAATACAACATACGCTATTCGTGGCGTGATTATTTCATAATATTAGTCTACCAGCTAAACGGCTGTTCCACCGTTAGCATTTTGCAATTAAAGATACGCAGATTACGCTTTGCAGTAGCAAATGCTCACGTCGAGCAAAACCAGCACAGGACCAACTATCGGCAGCTCTAAACTAGCTTACTGCTTCATTTTGGCAGAACAACTTCTGGGCAGTGGAATTCGGTAGGCGTCGTGAAGGAATGCTGCGATCATGTCCGTGATGTGACGATGGCAGGACGAGTCCCAATGGACGCCGTCATCGTTTCTGAAACACAAAAAAGTGAATGCAAAAGACTGTAAAAATATGTGCCCAAATATCCATTTACCCAGATAAACATAATAAGAAGTATTTCACTGTCAATATATTATGTGAACACTGTCTTTGGTCAGTAAAAACTTTAGTCTAAATGAAAAGTTAAGGCAGAATTTTACACCTTGATAAACTATAAGTTGAAAAAAATTAAAAAAAGAAAATATCACAATAAAATAAATTTTTCAACAAGCACAAAAATTTAAAATGTATACTTATCTTGTATTTGGCACAATTATTTACCTGTGAGTCTAATGTATATACATTATTTCATGCAAAATGTTTCGACACTAATAACAAACAAATTGAATATTCTACTAAACTGAAAGCAACCAGCTGTCAGATATACCTGTGAGAGCCCACAAGGCCGCGCAAGTAAAAATTCAAATCCAAAACATCAAAGCCAAACTGTGTGACAATTTGCACGGCATAGTGATTGGCTTCTAGCACGGAGACTCTGAAATTAATACACTTGAAAAATTACGAAAACTAAACTTGAAATTGAATCGTTAGCCTAGCCATTACAGCAATAAATTGTCACGAACGAAGAATCATAACGCCTCGTATCTTATCCTCAATCGAAATATACTAACTAGATTCTATGGTGTGGTTACTGGTTACTAAATTTATTTAGTTAATAAGAGTAAAAGACTATACCAGTATAATCGTATTCGTATTTGCCATTGGGTACACTTCAAGATTATACAAAGTAGGGTTTAAATTCAAAAAGCTCAGCGCACCTCTCAAGTTGAGGAGTCACCAAAATTAACAAGTCGATCATTCTAACTTGAAAATACTTGCAGTTGCAAGCTACTTGCTAACCAATGTTCGCCCAGCCACAATAATCAGCCAGCATCTAGAGTTAACGTATTAGCAGCTAGTTACCGCCATTCCAATGGCTAAGCGACAAACGGGTGTATACGCCTAACCTGAGGCAAAATAAGTCCACAAATTTACCGTAAACAACTTTGCAGAAACTGGACTTCTTTGGTAAGAAAGCCGCCAACAATTTTGGAAGCGACGGGAGGCGTGGTTAGCCACAGGAAGACAGTGGTGGGAGGTAGCAGTTCACGCAGACGCTTCATCAGGCAATTCAGGCGCTGCAGAAAATCTGCTTCACTGTGTGGTCCATATCTAGATGCAGAAAGAAATCGGTTAATATTGATCGATTCATACTTCAAGGAGCATGTCCGTCCAACCGGCAAAATTAAGACAAAATCGCCCGTGGACTGCACCAAATAGGTTTTCCTTAGTTCTAAGGTTGAGCTGAACTCCAGTTGCGTTGATGCAGTTGAATTACAGCCAAAAATTTCCGTTTTAAACTAACTATAAAACGTCTAAACTGCACTAATCTTCATTTTGTGCAGCGCAAGTACGTCTTTAGCTGCCTTACCTGGAAATATCCCAGAGACACGAGTTCATGATAATAACGTCTGGCATTTCTTTGGCAAATTCTGACAACACAGCCTCCATCACTTCATTATAGCATCTGAAAAAAAAAACAAAAAATATATATACACGTATATACTTTATTCTATTTTTCCCCAAAGCCACACAACAAAAAGCAGCCTTCCACAGAACAAAGCCGTTAAGTACATCAATATATACCTAGTCATGTAATAATACTGGACGAGATGACAACCGTCTGGGGATTGCCACTCGCGAGCCTCCTTCATGGCAACCCCATTGGTGGCCTTAGTGCGATAGCAGAGGACATCGTTGCAACACGACTGCTCCACCTAAAACAAACAACTTACAAACTAAACTTTCAAGTATATTAAACTAAAATTTGTCATGCACATAAGAAGGGGAAGTCTCCATGTGGCTCAGTACAATATTTCAGTTGTATTATTACATTATGTATTATATTATTTCGGCACCGTATCAGCCCTGTGTGGAATTAGTCAGTCCGCTTCGAGACTCAGGAGCTAGCAGTTTTCTACAGATTAGTTCTCATCATAACGAATTCACTACCTAGTAAAGAAAAATGCCCTTGTCGGGCGGCTCCTTGGGTAGAATAGGTTACTGTCTGTCTAAAGCGGAAAAATACTATGGCTGAGCTTGTAAAAGCATTGGTACAAGACTTTATTAACGAGAATATGCAATTCGTGTGAGCTCGTCAAAGTAGGTGGACTAGGTATACCTGTTGAGAATAGGAATATGATCTTCGTAGGGCAGACACTGTTTCGCGCACCCTATTCGCGCGACCTTCAGCTAAATTATATTATGTGCTCATGTAACATAGAGGCGTTTTTTACACTAACTCAACATTGGCAAATGGCAAAAACGTTACAGCGGGCACTCATAATAATTTTAGCTGAAATGTCGACTGTTGGCTGAACGGCTGAAATAATTCGGGGGTGTGCAAACAATCGGTCAGGGATTGCTAAGGTTCTCGGCTGACAAGGACGCTGACACCCTACCTCGCACCAATGTATTAAGTAGGTGGACTAGGTATACCTGTTGAGAATAGGAATATGATCTTCGTAGGGCAGACACTGTTTTCCGCACCCTATTCGCGTGAACTTACAGCCCGTTCTGGGTTTGTTTCAATTGTGTTTCATTTTCATATTATTATTATTGTTGTAAAGTATATATGCTTGATAAAAAGGTTCTGTGAGATAACTGCAGACCTTATCCAGATCCTTAACTGATCGTTTGATAGAAATATATGTATATGTACGTTTACTTCATTCCACTTACTTCATTCGATCATATTTAATTTATGCATATTGTATTAGATTTGTGTAAGCTACAGTAGGAACAAATCCATAATCTGAGAGTCCATAATCGAAAAACAAGAGCTTACAAGAAACTGCGATCTAAATTGACCCATTTATGGCGTGCAAAATACATTGGTGCGAGGTAGGGTGTCAGCGTCCTTGTCAGCCGAGAACCTTAGCAATCCCTGACCGATTGTTTGCACACCCCCGAATTATTTCAGCCGTTCAGCCAACAGTCGACATTTCAGCTAAAATTATTATGAGTGCCCGCTGTAACGTTTTTGCCATTTGCCAATGTTGAGTTAGTGTAAAAAAACGCCTCTATGTTACATGAGCACATAATATAATTTAGCTGAAGGTCGCGCGAATAGGGTGCGGAAAACAGTTTCTGCCCTACGAAGATCATATTCCTATTCTCAACAGGTATACCTAGTCCACCTACTTTGACGAGCTCACACGAATTGCATATTCTCTCTCGTTAATAAAGTCTTGTACCAATGCTTTTACAAGCTCAGCCATAGTATTTTTCTGCTTTAGACAGACAGTAACCTATTCTACCCAAGGAGCCGCCCGACAAGGGCATTTTTCTTTACTAGTCCACTCTCTTTTTCCGCTGTAGTGGAAACGAAGCACAGAACATATCACTACATATATATATATAGCTATGACGGCTTCACTGCCTGAAGCGGACCAATGTAGTATATATGTACGTAAGTGTACATGTGTACATGTATATACAATACCTACGTAAAATTTGACCCCTTGGATTCCCGTTCGGGGGGTGTTGACAAAAATAAACCACGGTTTCGTAATCAGGGACATCAAAATTCAAGTTTTGAAAGTTTTACCCCTTGGACACGTGTCGGGGAGGGGGTACCCTGAGGGAGATGATGGGGTCGCAGGGGAGTCAACGAGCGTCATAGACAAAAATAGACCTCAGAGTCGTGTTCAGGGAGTCAAATTACGCCTATGAACATCAAAATCCGAATTTTCACAACTTGACCCCCTGGGGGTTATTCTTTTACCGGATTAAACGGACTGGACTTAATATAGTCCGAGGTTTTGGAATGACAAATCGGACTAAACGGACTAAGCGAGTTAAAATAAGTTAGCGGCTTAATTTTAGTCTGACCCCATTCCAAAACTGCCACTGGACTAAACGGACTTAACATGCATACTTAACAGTAGCGTGCATAGTTAAGTCCTTTTAGTCCGGTTAAAAAACAGCGCGCTAAAAGTTAAGTCCGTTTAATCCGGAGGTTTTGGAATGGCATTTTTTAGCTTAATTTTTAAACCGTTTAGTCCGATTATAATTAACCCTTTAATCCGGTAAAGGAATAGGCCACTGGATCCGTTGTGGGGGGGTGCCCTAGGAGGGGGTCGTAGGACAGTTCACGAGGGTCACAGACAAAAATGAACCTCGGATTCGTGTTCAGGGGGTCAAATTACCCCAATGGACATCAAAATTTCAAATTCGAAAAAATTGACCCATTTTGACCCCCTACGTGGCACCCTGGGGGCCATGGGTGTCCAGAGTGGGCATAGGCAAAAATAAATCCCAGATTCGCGTTCAAGACACCAAACTACCCCTAATGACAAATTTTTGAGAATAAACTCGAAAAAAATTTTTGACCCCAAAAATGCAAAAGGGTCCCGAGTCCCCTTTGGGAACAGCCTGGGGGGGCAATCTGTGGGGCAATGGGTATTAATATGATAATATGTTCGCAAGTTCACAATCCATATTACACGAAAAAACTTGAACTATCATGAAAAACAAACAGCAAACCTAATTACTCTACTGTGAAGATACGTACGCGCATACATGACATACAGCCAAGAGGGGGGTACCGTCTAGGGGACTATTCGACATCTGAGCAAGAAAGTGATAATACCAGTGAATGCACAGCATATGGGTTTATATTCGTATACAAAACGATAGACCTCCAGCTATAACCATGATAGCTCCACTGACCGTAGCGAACCTACCCCCGTAATACACGTGGCGGGGGGTATGGGCATGCCCTGGGGCTTATAGGCCGAAATTCAAAAAAGCCCATGTTAGTTTCTATTCCACTACTGTACCACCTCACATGCAAAAGATCATGACTGGCCGTTTTGCGCAACTTCTTAAAAAGTGTGCTAAACTTTTTCGTACTTAGTCATTTTTTGGACCCCAAAAAAGGGGTTTTCCCCCTCCCAGCACAGCCTCTCACGGAAACACCCGAGCAAAACCATTTTTTCCGTGTCTATTGCAGGCTATACGAAATGTGAAAAACCAAAAAAGGTGTCGCTCGGATGAACTACCGGCGAGAAAAGTTCTGGGAAAAAAAGAGCGAAAGTCCGTGAATTTTGGGGGGTCCCCGGGGGTATCTCAGAAAATACTTGACCGATCCGGCTGAAATTTTGCCAGCACTTAGGTATTGCCAAGGGGTGTACACACACAAAATTTCGTGTAAAAAGCTCTTCTATATTTTGAGCTACAAAAAGTCCAAATTCTCAAAATCCGCAATAGTGCTAAATTTTCCTATTCTAGGGTTGGGCGCTATCGCGCCAACCCTGATGAGCTATGTCGGATCAAGCCGAAGCCGAAGACAGTTTCACTACTGTAGAGACAATGGGAGACAACTTCAGGACAGGGTGAACCTCCCCACAAAGGGAGACACAAAAACAAAAACAACCGTCAGTGGGGGGGTTTATTTCAACCCCAACCAACAGGCAAGCAAGCAAGGACGGCCGGCCCGAGCCGCCCCCTCAATGTTCCTATTGCACGACAGCCCCACCCCCAAACCACCCCCCCCAGCAAGAAGCCAGGGGCCCCCCTGTGCCCCCCACCTCGGATAAAAATTCAGACCCAGTCGAGACGGACCCTGAAAAAAAACCCCCCAACCAGGATATAGGGACAAAAATATCGAACGAGGAAAACAAACCCTAAAAAAACGCCCCAAACGAGGCAAAAGGGCTGCCCCCTCCATCATCCAAATCCTGGCTACGCCACTGCTAACGAAGCTAGTTAATAAAGCATCAAAAAATTTTAAAAAATAAAACTAAAGGAAACTTTGGTTTTAAGTCCGGGGAGGGACACCAAAGGGCCTCCCGGGGGGCGGACCAAAAAGCCTTTGAAAAAATTCCCCTTACGGAAA
Organism: Trissonchulus sp. WLG1_4; assembly: GCA_030248245.1. Taxonomy (NCBI): domain Eukaryota; kingdom Metazoa; phylum Nematoda; class Enoplea; order Enoplida; family Ironidae; genus Trissonchulus; species Trissonchulus sp. WLG1_4. Next base: position 8,750 of record JASANF010009719.1, read on the forward strand.
AAAAAACAAAAACATAAAAAAAAACACCGCATGCAAGGAACGAAGAAAAACAACACACAATCGGTGTAAGAACAAGAAATGGAAAAAAAACGGATGCAAAGCTAAAACATGAAACTAAAGGGAACTTTGTTTTTAGTTCCTCGGAGGACCACCAAACGTCCTCCCGGGGGGCGGACCAAAAAGCCTTTTAAACCTTTCTCTCTACTGAAACAATCATAAACTTATTAAAAACCACTTCGTATCAACGAATAATGATAATCCACAGATATCGGGTAAAAAGGTAAAGATGGGCAGGATAGCACGCTCACATAACATATTGAATACTGTACTGACTGAGGAAAAAGTATAGTTGTTTGTTATAGTAAAATTAAACTTGTCTAACATGCCGACATGCAAGTATAACTCATTAACTCAAGCGTCATGCAGTGAAAAATTATATAACCTTATATAAATACTTGCACTTTATGTAAACGTGAGCACACATCACTCCATTAATTACGTTACTGAAACTAACTTGAATCACCGAGAACCACCACATGTTTGTTTCTGAACAGCTTCTTCAAATCAGCACAATCGAAAAGCATTATATAAACGATGGTTGCACAATCCCACCTATAAAATTAAATATTCAAAATAAGAATTGATTCGAACTCAATGGGTGGATTTCACCATGGTGGTTTTTAAAACCATGGTCTAAAACACGACTATGGTTTAAACCTGGTTTAGAAAAACCCGTTCGACAGAACATTTCGTTACGAATTTATTGTAATTTAGAGCATTTGCTATCGTAATGTTCTAAAAAAATGGGCTGACTGAGCGCGTTATCCAATCAAATTGCTTAAACCTGGTTTAAGCCACAGTTTAAACCTGGTTTTGAAAAACCATGGTTTAAACTGCTTTTCACGGTCAAGGTTCGGCGGGGGGGGGGGAATTTTTGCCCATAAATCGCTTCCTACCCCATCTTTTAATAAAAATATAGAACCCCCATCGTCAGCCAAGCCCCCAATCTGATCTCTAGCCCCCAAAATAGCTGTTGCCCCTTTTAATAAAAATCTAGAGTGAAATTATTGGTGTTAAAACCCTTAGGGGTGGAATAAGTCGGAAAAACGGCATTTTTTCGACTAATGATCCGGAGTCCCCCTATATCCCCTAAACCTAGGGAGGGGTCAAAATTGAACGCTCTTTCGAATAGGCTAGGTTTAGAAGTTTGTAGGATGTAAGCTTTAGCTGGAAATCAAACTTTGTCCAAAAATTAAACTTGACCTGAAAATTTTTGCGCAAAATTGGATTCAGGCAAAAATACTCAATGAAATAAAAACCTGCTGCTATCATTGAAAGAGCAACTTCTAAGCTACTAAATGCTGAAAAAATTTTGCAAATCGGTTCAGGCTTTGAAAAGTTACAACACTTTTTCTGAAGCTACCAGGGTCAGGCTGATTGAAGCGATAAAGCCCAAGTATATAAGGTTTAGTACAAATTCCGGGCTATAGCTGCAAAATTTTTCAAAAAATGAAGCTAGTTGGGGTTTTTTAGTGCGGCAACGTTATTTCTGATGCTTCTTAGCATGTTTTTTCTTGAATTTAGGCTTAGGCTTAGTGCTTAGGCTGAGGCTTAGAGCTTAGGCTCAGGCTTAGGCTTAGTGCTTATGCTCAGGCTTAGTAGGTGGGTTAGGAAAGGCTTAGTCTTAGTTGCTTGCATCAAATAAAAGCATACTTACTACTGTGGAATCATAAATAAAGCTGCACTTTTGAACCGAAATTGGCTGTCAGCGCCAGTGTGATGCTGAGCAGCAGTGACGTTTTGAATTCGTATTTATTATGGTATTCTTCATTATTAAAAATTACTCCTTTTAACTAAAAATGCTTATTTTTGTCGGAAAATGTAATTAATGTATTGTCTATGCAAAAAGAAACAATACCAATTGATATGTGAGCTCAGTTTAACGATGCATATTTCGCTTAGTATATAGTATAATTAGTATATATATAGTTAAAAATTAACAGTTTTTGGTATAAATGAGCAGAAAATGTTGGAAACAAAGCTGAATTACATATATTATTATAAGTGGTGGTCAAGGTTCGGCGGGGGGGGGAAATTATTTTTACCTAAGTGGTCAAGGTTCGGCGGGGGGGGGGGGGAATTATTTTTGCCCATAAATCGCTTCCTACCCCATCTTTTAATAAAAATAAACCCCCATCGTCAGCCAAGCCCCCAATCTGATCTCTAGCCCCCAAAATAGCTGTCGCCCCTTTTAATAAAAATCTAGATTGAAATTATTGGTGTTAAAACCCTTAGGGGTGGAATAAGTCGGAAAAACGGCATTTTTTCGACTAATGATCAGGAGTCTCCCTATATCCCCCAAACCTAGGGGGGGTCAAAATTGAACGCTCTTTCGAATAGGCTAGGTTAGAAGTTTGTAGGATGTAAGCTCTAGCTGGAAATCAAACTTTGTCCAAAAATTAAACTTTACATGAAATTTTTTGCGCAAAATTGGATTTAGGCAGAAATTCTTTGTGAAATAAAAACCTGCTGCCATCACTAAAAGGGTAACCTTTTAGCTACTAAATGCTGAAAAAATTTTGTAAATCGGTTTAGGATTTGAAAAGTTACAAAACTTTTTCTGAAGCTACCCAGGCCAGGCTGATTCTAGCGTTACAGCACTAGTTGGGTTCAGTTCAAATTTCGGGCTACAGCTGCGAATTTTTTTTAAATATGGAGCAGATGGGGGTATTTTAGTGCAGCTAAGTTATTTTTTATGCTTATTAGCAGGTTTTTCCCTTAAAATTAGGCCTTAGGCTTAGGCTTAGCTCAGGCTTAGGCTTAGGCTTAGCTCAGGCTTAGGCTTAGGCTTAGGCTTAGCTCAGACTTAGGCTTAGGCTTAGGCTTAGGGTACAATACAAGTTCTTTTGTGACAATTTTCCTAAACGGTGTCTGTTTTTTAGACTATTGAGTTAATTATGGCTGGAAGGCCTGGAAGTGAAAGATTTCATATTGTACCTGAACATTCTGTCTAGTCTATAATAATGCTGAAATTCGAGATAAAAATACCTGCTACGGGTCATTTTGTTATGCGCTTGGAAAGCATGAGAACGATGATGAGTTTATTTACAAAATGGTGCGCAAAGCGTAGATTAATTGCGAATTCTCGACGCTGCAGCGAATGTGAGAGAGATTCTTATTTCGCTGTGCGAGGTGACATTGGTCGGCGTGACTTTTTTGAATGGAGGTGTAAACTGCCATGCAGGAAAAAAATTTCAGTGAGAAAGGATAGCTTTTTCGAGAATTCTAACTTGAGTATCGCTGTAATTCTGAAGATCATGATTATGTGGGCGTTCAAATACCCGTGCAGATTATTGAAAATTGAAGCCAATATCGCTAAAGAAACTGCTACTAACTGGTATAATTTCTGTCGAGATGTGTGTTGCGATTTTGCCAATGATAATATTGTCGCTGGCGATTTGGGACAATTGGGTGGGGTTGATCCGGAAGGGAGGTCCAAGATTGTGGAGATAGATGAAAGCTGTTTTTTTCAAAGAAAATATCACAAGGGTAGACGGACTGATACCCATGGCTGGGTTTTTGGAATTATTGAGCGGGACACTAAGCGCTGCATATTGATTCCTGTAAATACACGAAGTGCTGATAGTTTGCTACCGCTAATCACTCAACATATTTTGCCGGGTAGCACAATTTACAGTGACTGTTATGCTGTTTATGTACATAACTTGGCAAATATTGCAGGAAATTATGGCTATGTACAGGGTTTTGTTAACCATTCTGCTGGTGAGTGGGTAAATGCTCTGGACGACAACATTCACACGAATACGATTGAAGGACTGTGGTCTCAAATCAAGTGGAACTTTCGTGTGCAGCGTGGGACAAGTGATGAACTATTTATATCTCATTTGAACGAATTTATGTGGAGATCGTATCACGACCGACCATTTGCTGACCTGATTTTGTCGATTCATGGACGCTATCAATTTTAAAAAGGTGAGCTGTCTTTAATTTGCAGATGGTGCTGTATATACATAAGGCATGTATAAGTGGTGTTTTAAAAGTAGTGTTAATCGGTAAGATACGACTCCAATTATATCAAAAATGAAATCAGCATGGTCGAAAACCTATATATATGTACTATTCTGCAGAAAAAATATGCGTTTGAATTTCCCCCCCCCCCCCCGCCGAACCTGCACCATGATGATGCAACTTCAGACTGATATCACGACTGTATTGGTGAAAATTCTCGAAAATTAGCCTCAGAATGTCGAAAAACAATGATTTTCGACAAAATTTGAATATTTTCGAAAAGCTATAAATCCACATTTTTTCGCTTGGAAAGTGATAAAAATGAACTCAGCGTGTCTGAAAACCTATAAAAACTTGTTTTTACATAGAAAAAAAGTGAGTTTGAATTCCCCCCCCCGCCGAACCTGCACCGCTTTTTACCAACTAGATAAACCATGGTTTTTCAAAACCACAGTTGTAGACAGTGGCGTAGCCAAAAAAAAATTTCGGGGGGGAATGACTTTTCGATCTTTTGAAGTGTGTTAATATGCACCTAATTGCGATTTTAACGCAAGAAGACACATTTTAGCATTTTTCGGTCAAAACAATGCTCATTTTCGACCACAGCAGCATCAAACGTAAAATTGGCGCTCAAAACACCGAAAATTACAAAAATGGTGGGCTGAAAAGGTTCCAAAAACTATATATAAAATTTGCAAATTTTTCAAAATTTCTTGACATTAAAACCTGTAAATTCACTAAAAATGTCATTTTTGTGACAACAGCTAAAACGATACACTAAACAGTGTATATACTAAGGAAACACATTGCGCACAATCTAACTTTATATACACGCACATGCTTCCAGGCAAGATAAAAGCAAAGAAAACTAAACCACATAGTTGCAGGGGTCTGGGGGCTGTAGCCCCCAGAAAAAAATTTGGGGAAATTTTTGAATTTTAGGCCAAATTTGGTCAATTGGAGACGTATCGGAAATTTTTTCCGGCCGGACCATGAAAACCAAAACCAACCCTTGTGTAAAATTTCAGTCTGAAAAAATTTCGGGGGGAATTCCCCCCATGGCCCCATTCCCCCCCCCACAGGAAAACCTGAATTTTTTGTAAAATTTTTTCGGTTACGGATTTTTCAGATGTTTTTTACCTTTTCCATTCAGAGACATTTTACAGACTTTTAGAGGAATTTCAGATAATTTTCAGAGAAATTCCGGGAGAATTTCACCCCGAATTTAGACTCTGAATTTTATCTGAAAAAAATTTTTATTGGTTTTTCAGATGAATTTCAGATACTTTTTACACAAATTTCAGATAAAATTTACCTGATATTTACAGATGTGAAAAACTTGTGAATTTTCTCTGAAACTCGTGTAAAAAGTGCAGTTGGGGGGGGGAATAGTGGACCTATTTTTTTGAGTAGAGCACCTTGAGGGAAGCATTTTTTGTAATAGAACTCCTATCCACAAATTTGGATTTTCTGAGCTATAATCCCTTGAAAATTGCGCATTTTCAGTGTTTTTGAAGTGAACGTAGGCCAAAGTTCGAAGCCAAAAATGGCTATTATCTTTGTTTTGATGCGTTATGATGTTTTAAGGCATCGTCTAGGCTTAGTTGGCAGGATTCTCTACGCTAAGCTGGCAGGATTTTTTCTGAAAATTTCGATTTTTTATTGCCTAAGCCTGAGCCTAAGCCTGAACCTAAGCCTAAGCCCCATATTAAGCCTAAGCCTAAGCCTAAATTAAGGCCAAGTTTGAATTTGGTCAAAAATTGGACGTTTCTGGCGAATTTGGCCAATTTTTCGGCAGGAACCCGGTCAACGAGCCTTTTATATAATACAATAATCTGACACCATTTAGACACGATTAGAACAGAAACAAGGACTTCGGAAAAAAATTGCGAAAACGTCCCTCACTGAGGGTTCAGATTTCGGGGGGTCATATCTCAGAAAATCCAAAAAATAAAATAGGGGTTCTTGAAGCAAAAAAGCTTCCCCCAAGGTGCTCTACTCAAAAAAATAGGTCCACTATTCCCCCCCCCCCCCCCAACTACATTTAACCTCGTACTTGGGTGGGATGAGGGAGCACAGGTCACAGGAAAAGTTCCCAGAAAAATCCTATAATAAATTTCCTGAGTTTTCCCTGGAAAAAAATTTCTCTCGGAGGTACCAGACCACCATTTTGCCGCAAAAATGTTTCTGAATTCGTGTACAGGGGTGAGAGGGTGGTTCTGCGCGGCGAAAATTTTTAAATTCTAAATCAAGATGTGTAATTTGGCGGACAAATGTAGCTCTATTACAAAGAGAAAGAATATTAATTATAAAAAGAGCATTAATGCTTCACCAATGACCACAGGTCCACAGAAAATCACTTTTCAATCACGGCACTTGTGGTTGTGACGCCCTGCGACTTTCGTTTCGCAGAAAATAAATTTAGGAATAAACGGCACCCGGGGGTAAGCCAAGTAACAATTTTTCGTATTCACACTATGTAATTTTTCGCTTGATCTAACACGATATTAGTAAAAATGTGAATTTAAGGCAAAAATTGTGAAACTTTTTACTCAAAAAGAACTGTGTTTACATGTACATTGCGTATGCATTGCTTTTTTCTATCTGCTCGTTTACGAAAATAGGCATTTCAGCATTTTCATTGCCAAGAAAAGTCAGATGGAAAAAGCCGTGTGTGCGTACTGCGTGTGTCGTCATTTTCAAGGATGGGGTTACACTGCCTTTGTTACACGCGCGCTAAGCGAAACTAAAGGCCGATTCACACGCTGCGATTTTACTGCGATTTTGCCGCAGCGTTTTCGCCGCTGCGGCAAAACGCACTGTCTGAACAGACGCAGCGATTTCAATGCGGAATGAATGCGTCTTGATTTTTCCGCAGCGTTTTAAACGCCAGACTGCAGTTCGGCCTGCGATTTCAGTGCGTTTTGACGCTGCGGACGTGTTGGTTTCAACAATATTAGCAAAGCTGTTTCTCATATTTTTAAAACAGTAAAGACGCAGCAAAATAGTCTGCGAGACGTAACGTTTGTTCAGATGCTGCGTTTTGTGTGCGACACCCTGCGTCTTGCGTTTTGCGTCAAAATCGCAGCGGCAAAAACGCATCGTGTGAATCGGCCTTTAGACCGTGCTTCAAGCGAACCCAAATCCAAGCCGCAATCTTTTGATTCGAAACAACGGCCCGAATTCACATACTAAGAGTTATTCACATACTAACGCTAAGTGTTTGCTAAGTGTTAGCGCTTATTTTGTACTATATTGTTATTCACAAAATAAACGCTTAAAAGTTAGTGTTATACTAAACTTAGCGTTTAGCAACTTTTGTGCTTAGTTTTGGCTTTGGCTTGGAGTGCGCTCCCTGCTTGATGTGGATCCGGAATTCGTTATTTATCGGCATTTCCATTTGGTATTTATAAATCCGATTATAGATTTATTTAAATTACTATTTCTTATTAATAATATATATTTTTCTCGAACTATAAATCTGTAAAATATGTTTTCAGCAGGTGGATTCCTGAGAAATGCAAAATCAGCTCTACATGTTTCAGGGGCAGTAGCGTACCCAGGATTTCGCGAAGGGGGGGGCTGAACTGATGGTCGACGACCGGGGGGGGGGGGTGAAAGGGTGAAAACGAACACGCAGTCCGCGGCAGTCTGCAGAAAGTTCAGCTTTTTAAAATTTTTTTACTGATTTCATTGATATTGCAAAAAAGTTTTATTTACGCAACATGTCGTGCAATCATAGTGGTTGCAGGGGTCTGGGGGCGGCAGCCCCCCCCTACCAAACTGAAAAATACGTTGTATAAGAAAAAATTGAAGAAAAACATGGGTACAAGGGGCTTTTTCAGACCCCCCCCCAAAACCACAAAACAATTTTGCCTTTACTCCCCCCCATAATCCCAACAAGCAAGACCAAAAAATTGTTGTCAGTTAATTTTGTAATTCACCGTGCATAAAGAACCACCGGGGGCCAAAAATAACTCCTTTACACATAAGAGGGAGCCATCAAGCAAAGCAAAATAAGAAAATGTAAAGTAAGTTTAGTATAACACTTTTTAAGCGTTTATTTTGTGAATAAAATATAGTAAAAATAAGGTAATTAGAACATTAGCGTTAGTATGTGATAACTCTTAGTATGTGATCGGCCGTTGTTTCAATAAAAGATTGCGGCTTGGATTTGGGTTGCTGAGACGTCAACATTAAATCGTTTTCCGTGCGATTACGAAAGAAGGGTGTCGACAAAAACGCAGCATTGAAAAACGTTACGTCTCGCAGACTATTTTGCTGCGTCTTTACTGTTTTAAAAAATAGAACGCTTTGCTAATATTTCGCAGCGCAAACGATCGCAGCCGCTGCAGTCTGGCGTTTCGCTCGAATCACGCATTCATTCCGCTTGTTTCGCTTAGCGCGCGTGTAAAAAGGAGTGTACCCATCTTGAAAAACCAAGAGTCGCAACACGGCTTTTTCCATCTCAATGAAAATGCTGAAATCCTATTTTTGTAAACGAGCAGATAGAAAAAAGAATGATACGAATGTAATGTACAAGTTCTTTTTGATAAAAAGTCCAATTTTTGCTTAAATTACATTTTTATAATATCGGTTAGATCAAGCGAAAAATTACATAGTGTGAATAGAAATTATTGCTTACCCCCGGGTGCCGTTTATTCTAAATTTATTTTTGCGAAACAAAGTCGCAGGCGAAAATCCGTATTGAAGTGATTTCTGTGATGGGTCATTGGAAGCTATGCTTTTTTATAATTAAATTCTTTTAATAGAGCTACATTTGTCCGCAATACATCTGTTAGATTTAAATGCCCCCCTCTACCTAGAAACATTTTTGCGGCAAAATGGTGGTCTGGTACCTCCGAGAAGAATTTTTTGGAAAACTCAGGAAATTTTATTATAGGATTTTTCTGGGAACTTTTCCTGTGACCTGTGCTCCCTCATCCCACCCAAGTACGAGGTTAAATGTAGTTGGGGGGGGGGGGGGGCCCAAAGAGTGGACCTATTTTTTTGAGTAGAGCACCTTGGGGGAAGCTTTTTTGCTTCAAGAACCCCTATTTTATTTTTTGGTTTTTCTGAGATATGACCCCCCGAAATCTGAACCCTCAGTGAGGACGTTTTGAATTTTTTTCCGAAGTCCTTGTTTCTGTTCTAATCGTGTCTAAATGGTGTCAGATTATTGTATTATATAAAAGGCTCGTTGACCGGGTTCCTGCCGAAAAATTGGCCAAATTCGCCAGAAACGTCCAATTTTGACCAAATTCAAACTTGGCCTTAATTTAGGGCTTAGGCTTAGGCTTATATGGGGCTTAGGCTTAGGTTCAGGCTTAGGCTCAGGCTTAGGCAATAAAAAATGGAAATTTTCAGAAAAAATCCTGCCAGCTTAGCGTAGAAATCTGCCAACTAAGCCTAGACGATGCCTTAAAACATCATAACGCATCAAAACAAGATAATAGCCATTTTTGGCTTCGAACTTTGGCCTACGTTCACTTCAAAAACACTGAAAATGCGCAATTTTCAAGGGATTATAGCTCAGAAAATCCAAATTTGTGGATAGGAGTTCTATTACAAAAAATGCTTCCCTCAAGGTCTCTCTAAAAAATAGGTCCACTATTCCCCCCCACTGCACTTTTTACACGAGTTTCAGAGAAAATTACAAAGTTTTTCACATCTGTAAATATCAGGTAAATTTTATCTGAAATTTGTGTAAAAAGTATCTGAAATTCATCTGAAAAACCAATAAAAATTTTTTTCAGATAAAATTCAGAGTCTAAATTGGGGTGAATTCTCCCGGAATTTCTCTGAAAATTATCTGAAATTCTTAAAAGTCTGTAAAATGTCTCTGAATGGAAAAGGTAAAAAACATCTGAAAAATCCGTAACCGAAAAAATTTTACAAAAAATTCATGTTTTCCTGTGGGGGGGGGGGAATGGGGCCCTGGGGGGGAATTCCCCCCGAAATTTTTTCAGACTGAAATTTTACACAAGGGTTGGTTTTGGTTTTCATGGTCCGGCCGGAAAAAATTTCCGATACGTCTCCAATTGACCAAATTTGGCCTAAAATTCAAAAATTTCCCCAAATTTTTTGGGGCTACAGCCCCCAGACCCCTGCAACTATGTGGTTTAGTTTTCTTTGCTTTTATCTTGCCTGGAAGCATGTGCGTGTATATAAAGTTAGATTGTGCGCAATGTGTTTCCTTAGTATATACACTGTTTAGTGTATCGTTTTAGCTGTTGTCACAAAAATGACATTTTTAGTGGAATTTACAGGTTTTAATGTCAAGAAATTTTGAAAAATTTGCAAATTTTATATATAGTTTTTGGAACCTTTTCAGCCCACCATTTTTGTAATTTTCGGTGTTTTGAGCCCAATTGTTACGTTTGATGCTGCTTGGTCAAAATAGCATTGTTTTGACCGAAAAATCTAAAATGTGTCTTCTTGCGTTAAAATCGCAATTAGGTGCATATTAACACATCAAAAGATCGAAAAGTCATTCCCCCCCGAAATTTTTTTTTTCTACCGTCTACAACTGTGGTTTTGAAAAACCATGGTTTATCTAGTTGAAAGCGGTGCAGGTTCGGCGGGGGAATCAAACTCACTTTTTTTCTATGTAAAAACAAGTTTTTATAGGTTTCAGACACCTGAGTTCATTTTTATCACTTTCCAAGCGAAAAATGTGGATTTATAGCTTTTCGAAAATATTCAAATTTTGTCGAAAATCATTGTTTTTCGACATCTGATGCTAATTTTCGAGAATTTTCACCAATACAGTCGTGATATCAGTCTGAAGTTGCATCATCATGGTGCAGGTTCGGCGGGGGGGGGGGGGGTAAATTCAAACGCATATTTTTTCTGCAGAATAGTACATATACATAGGTTTTCGACCACGCTGGTTTCATGTCTGAAATAATTGGAGTCGTATCTTACCGATTAACACTACTTTTAAAACACCACTTATACATGCCTTATGTATATACAGCACCATCTGCAAATTAAAGACAGCTCACCTTTTTAAAATTGATAGCGTCCATGAATCGACAAAATCAGGTCAGCAAATGGTCGGTCGTGATGAGATCTCCACATATATTCATTTAAATGAGATATGAATAGTTCATCAAACGTTCCACGCTGCACTCTGAAGTTCCACTTGATTTGAGACCACAGTGATGCAATCGTATTCGTGTGAATGTTGTCGTCCAGAGCATTTACCCACTCACCAGCAGAAATGGTTAACAAAACCCTGTACATAGCCATAATTTCCTGCAATATTTGCCAGTTATGTACATAAACAGCATAACAGTCACTGTAAATTGTGCTACCCGGCAAAATATGTTGAGTGATTAGCGGTAGCAAACTATCAGCACTTCGTGTATTTACAGGAATCAATATGCAGCGCTTAGTGTCCCGCTCAATAATTCCAAAAACCCAGCCATGGGTATCAGTCCGTCTACCCTTGTGATATTTTCTTTGAAAAAAACAGCTTTCATCTATCTCCACAATCTTGGACCTCCCTTCCGTATCAACCCCACCCAATTGTCCCAAATCGCCAGCGACAATATTATCATTGGCAAAATCGCAACACACATCTCGACAGAAATTATACCAGTTAGTAGCAGTTTCTTTAGCGATATTGGCTTCAATTTTCAATAATCTGCACGGGTATTTGAACGCCCACATAATCATGATCTTCAGAATTACAGCGATACTCAAGTTAGAATTCTCGAAAAAGCTATCCTTTCTCACTGAAATTTTTTTCCTGCATGGCAGTTTACACCTCCATTCAAAAAAGTCACGCCGACCAATGTCACCTCGCACAGCGAAATAAGAATCTCTCTCACATTCGCTGCAGCGTCGAGAATTCGCAATTAATCTACGCTTTGCGCACCATTTTGTAAATAAACTCATCATCGTTCTCATGCTTTCCAAGCGCATAACAAAATGACCCGTAGCAGGTATTTTTATCTCGAATTTCAGCATTATTATAGACTAGACAGAATGTTCAGGTACAATATGAAATCTTTCACTTCCAGGCCTTCCAGCCATAATTAACTCAATAGTCTAAAAAACAGACACCGTTTAGGAAAATTGTCACAAAAGAACTTGTATTGTACCCTAAGCCTAAGCCTAAGCCTAAGTCTGAGCTAAGCCTAAGCCTAAGCCTAAGCCTGAGCTAAGCCTAAGCCTAAGCCTGAGCTAAGCCTAAGCCTAAGGCCTAATTTTAAGGGAAAAACCTGCTAATAAGCATAAAAAATAACTTAGCTGCACTAAAATACCCCCATCTGCTCCATATTTAAAAAAAATTCGCAGCTGTAGCCCGAAATTTGAACTGAACCCAACTAGTGCTGTAACGCTAGAATCAGCCTGGCCTGGGTAGCTTCAGAAAAAGTTTTGTAACTTTTCAAATCCTAAACCGATTTACAAAATTTTTTCAGCATTTAGTAGCTAAAAGGTTACCCTTTTAGTGATGGCAGCAGGTTTTTATTTCACAAAGAATTTCTGCCTAAATCCAATTTTGCGCAAAAAATTTCATGTAAAGTTTAATTTTTGGACAAAGTTTGATTTCCAGCTAGAGCTTACATCCTACAAACTTCTAACCTAGCCTATTCGAAAGAGCGTTCAATTTTCCCCCTAGGTTTGGGGATATAGGGGACTCCTATTATTAGTCGAAAAAATGCCGTTTTTCCGACTTATTCCACCCCTAAGGGTTTTAACACCAATAATTTCAATCTAGATTTTTATTAAAAGGGGCGACAGTATTTTGGGGGGTAGAGATCAGATGGGCCCGTCTTGTTGGTGACATGGGTTTATTTTTACCCCGTTAAAAGATTGAGGTGACATTTGGCTTTTTTTTGACAGTTTCCTTGGTTTTTGGAATTATTGAGCGGGACTAAGCGCTGATATTGATTCTGTAAATACACGAAGTGCTGATAGTTTGCTACCGCTAATCATTCAACACATTTTGCCGGGTAGCACAATTTACAGTGACTGTTATGCTGTTTATGTACATAACTTGGCAAATATTGCAGGAAATTATTGCTATGTACAGGGTTTTGTTAACCATTCTGCTGGTGAGTGGGTAAATGCTCTGGCGCAACATTCCACGAGATAGATTGAAGGACTGTGGTCTCAAATAAGTGGAACTTTCGTGTGCAGCGTGGGACAAGTGATGACTATTTATATCTCATTTGAACGAATTTATGTGGAGATCGTATCACCGACCATTTGCTGACCTGATTTTGTCGATTCATGGACGCTATCAATTTTAAAAAGGTGAGTGTCTTTATTTGCAGATGGTGCTGTATATACATAAGGCATGTATAAGTGGTGTTTTAAAAGTAGTGTTAATCGGTAAGATACGACTCCAATTATATCAAAAATGAAATCAGCATGGTCGAAAACCTATATATATGTACTATTTGAGAAAAAATATGCGTTGATTTCCCCCCCCCCCCCGCCGAACCTAATATGATGCAACTTCAGACTGATATCCGACTGTATTGGTGAAATTCTTAAATTAGCCTTAGAATGTCGAAAAACAATGATTTTCGACAAAATTTGAATATTTTCGAAAAGCTATAAATCAACATTTTTTCGCTTGGAAAGTGATAAAAAGAACTCAGCGGTCTGAAAACCTATAAAAACTTGTTTTTACATAGAAAAAAGTGAGTTTGAATTCCCCCCGCCAACCTGCACCGCTTTTTACCAACTAGATAGAACCATGGTTTTTCAAAACCACAGTTGTAGACAGTGGCGTAGCCAAAAAAAAATTTCGGGGGGGAATGACTTTTTCGATCTTTTGAAGTGTGTTAATATGCACCTAATTGCGATTTTAACGCAAGAAGACACATTTTAGCATTTTTCGGTCAAAACAATGCTCATTTTCGACCCCATCTTTTAATAAAAATATAGAACCCCCATCGTCAGCCAAGCCCCCAATCTGATCTCTAGCCCCCAAAATAGCTGTCGCCCCTTTTAATAAAAATCTAGATTGAAATTATTGGTGTTAAAACCCTTAGGGGTGGAATAAGTCGGAAAAACGGCATTTTTTCGACTAATGATCCGAAGTCCCCCTATATCCCCCAAACCTAGGGGGGGTCAAAATTGAACGCTCTTTCGAATAGGCTAGGTTAGAAGTTTGTAGGATGTAAGCTCTAGCTGGAAATCAAACTTTGTCCAAAAATTAAACTTTACATGAAATTTTTTGCGCAAAATTGGATTTAGGCAGAAATTCTTTGTGAAATAAAAACCTGCTGCCATCACTAAAAGGGTAACCTTTAAGCTACTAAATGCTGAAAAAATTTTGTAAATCGGTTTAGGATTTGAAAAGTTACAAAACTTTTTCTGAAGCTACCCAGGCCAGGCTGATTCTAGCGTTACAGCACTAGTTGGGTTCAGTTCAAATTTCGGGCTACAGCTGCGAATTTTTTTTAAATATGGAGCAGATGGGGGTATTTTAGTGCAGCTAAGTTATTTTTTATGCTTATTAGCAGGTTTTTCCCTTAAAATTAGGCCTTAGGCTTAGGCTTAGCTCAGGCTTAGGCTTAGGCTTAGCTCAGACTTAGGCTTAGGCTTAGGCTTAGGGGACAATACAAGTTCTTTTGTGACAATTTTGCTAATCGGTGTCTGTTTTTTAGACTATTGAGTTAATTATGGCTGGAAGGCCTGGAAGTGAAAGATTTCATATTGTACCTGAACATTCTGTCTATAATAATGCTGAAATTCGAGATAAAAATACCTGCTACGGGTCATTTTGTTATGCGCTTGGAAAGCATGAGAACGATGATGAGTTTATTTACAAATGGTGCGCAAAGCGTAGATCAATTGCGAATTCTCGACGCTGCAGCGAATGTGAGAGATTGTTATTTCGCTGTGCGAGGTGACATTGGTCGGCGTGACTTTTTTGAATGGAGGTGTAAACTGCCATGCAGGAAAAAAATTTCAGTGAGAAAGGATAGCTTTTTCGAGAATTCTAACTTGAGTATCGCTGTAATTCTGAAGATCATGATTATGTGGGCGTTCAAATACCCGTGCAGATTATTGAAAATTGAAGCCAATATCGCTAAAGAAACTGCTACTAACTGGTATAATTTCTGTCGAGATGTGTGTTGCGATTTTGCCAATGATAATATTTATATCTCATTTGAACGAATTTATGTGGAGATCGTATCACGAGTCACGACCGACCATTTGCTGACCTGATTTTGTCGATTCATGGACGCTATCAATTTTAAAAAGGTGAGCTGTCTTTAATTTGCAGATGGTGCTGTATATACATAAGGCATGTATAAGTGGTGTTTTAAAAGTAGTGTTAATCGGTAAGATACGACTCCAATTATATCAAAAATGAAATCAGCATGGTCGAAAACCTATATATATGTACTATTCTGCAGAAAAAATATGCGTTTGAATTTCGCCCCCCCCCCGCCGAACCTGCACCTAGAAGAGGTTTGAGGAAAGAAGTTTGCCTACACACACATACGTATTTTCCAGAAAATAGAGCTATATAATTTTTCTATACAAAAATCCGTTGAGGGGGCGCTCCGGGAATCAAGGATTTGGGCCGTATTTTTTAAAAACAGCCAAAATGACCTATCATTCTTGAAGGAAAGTTGCCAAAAATACTATTTCTGATGTTTTGACGTGCATATCTCCACAGCAAAAAATTTGGAAAAAAATGAACAAATCAGTGATTTTATTCTACTTTTACACAAATTCAGCAAGTAAGCCAGTGCATCAACGCTTTTTGAGGTTTTCCAAACAGACGATACGTAGATTTTATTAGTCGTAATAAAAAATTAAAACAATTTTATTGCGTTCTGTGCAAAAAAATGCACAAGAAACCATTTTAAGAAGCAGCAGACTCAAATATAGGCTGTGTGAATACAAAACCAATTTTTCGGCATTCGATTATAAATGCTGGTGAGATATTTTTCTACAAAATTTTGCACAATCATAGCCTTAGGCTCTGCGCAGTTGAACAATTTTTTTGTTTTTAATTAAGATAAAGCTTAGAAATTTTTTTATATGAATTTTATTGCTCAGAGTTCGACTTCGAAAACACATAAGGTGGTATTCACGAAAGGTGTTTTAAGGGGGTAGTGTCGCGAAAGCAGTTTTGCTCATAGGTTGCAAAAAGATATCTTTTTGCTTTGAACTTGTACGTTCACTGAGAAACTAGTCCAATGCTATACTGTGTTAAATAAGTACTGCCAGACAGTAGACTACCAATATCTGCCAATATCTTGAACCAATCACCGATTGTAAGCCAGACATCACACAATAAGGACATGAAAATTCAAAAAATTCAGCCAGATATCAGATTGGCCAGCTTGTGAAGCACACGCACACTCGACGCACAGTTTTTTGCCACAAATAAGAAAAAAGAAAAATGAAGGTTCGTTTTTCTTTTGATTTTAAAATAAGCGTCTAAATTTTTCACAATTTATCATTATTGCTGTGAGCACTTCACTGTTTGCGCACAGTTTCACAGTTCAAACAGGTATTACTCCGCAACCACTCAAGCAATTTGCACTAAATTTTGTGTGCATAAACTACAACATATGTCCTTTTAGTCTATGTAAACAAACTAAACAAATAAGTTGACAATTGTGACGAAAAAATCGAATGTGAATAGGTTTTTAAAACGTCATTTTTCCGACTTTGCGACCTCACTGCAAAAAGTATACTGCATCAATTTTGATGAAACTTGGCAAAAATACTTGCCTCAACATATATTTTCAAAATTTATAAAGAACGATGTCTTATCTTTTTATAAAAATGTTTTACAGTTACGCAAAATCGACTGCTTTCGCGACACTACCCCCTTAAGTCAGTCTTAGCAAGACTATGTCTTAGGTTTGTTTTGCAAGACTGAGCTAAGACCATCGTTACGAAAATATCAGGCGATATTTTCTATAGTAAAGATGGCAAGACTGACTCAATACTAGGTCCAGACCCAGTCTTCGAAAACGCTCGCTAGACTGCTATTCACGAAAGCAGTCTTGAGTCAGTCTACGTTAAATGCGTTCTTTACCTGATTGTAGTCGTGTAAATATGGTTGTACATTGTTGTACATGCTTAAAGTAAGACCCTTAACTTTTTTAATTTTGTTAAAGTTAATGCTTAACATTTTTGCCCTATATAGCGTCTTAGAGAGATTGCAAAGCCACCACTCGAAGAATTGAATGGTAAACAAAAACATAATTTTCCAGTTAAAGAATTAGAACACACCGTTCATCTATTAGCGGTCAAGCTTGAAAGTTTGTGAAGTCAGTCCGTTTAACAGAATAAACTAGTTTATACCCACAGGTTGCGTAACGTGGGCCGTAAACGGCCCATCAACTAAATCACAATATATACTCCTAGACCATAAAAATTAAGGACTATAATAAGCGACCCGAAGCAAAGTCGTGTACATACACAACATCTACCCCACGTAGCATAAACATCCATTTGTAATTTACAACTACTTAAATACGCGACATAGACATCTTTGATATTACCGACACCACAGTCTTACGCTGGTTTCACGGTAGTAGACTCTAAGTGCGGATTATGGTACTAGTCTCTTAAGGTGGCGCTTCGAGAATCTGTTTTTTGGCGGATTATTTTTCCTCGGGCGAAATAGACCTATGATTCTTGAAGAAAAGTTGTTCAGCATGTGCTCAGGAGTCGATTGACGTGTATAACTAAAAATGGAAAAAATTTTAATTCAAAAATTCAAAAATTCAAAATCTGAAATTTGCGTTTTTGAAACATTTTTTAATACGACCAAACTAAAAAAACCGTGCGCAGCAAATCGAGATAAAACTAAATTACTTCCCTTTTTGAAAAAGAGACAAACATAGTTGAAGCAAGCGTCTGTAAAATTAAGCCATTCAGCCAGAAAAATAAAAACACGCAACAAGCCAAACAACTTTTTAATAAAAAACCAAGGTTTTTGCCAAAGGGCACAGATTCCAAATCGCACGTTTTGAGTTGAGACATAAACTTTTGACACAATATACAAGAATAATCATTTTGCTTGCCATAACGTGATCAAGCGGTCGCAAAATCTTATTTTTGATGATTATGATTGATATATTGAAAAACAGTAAAATCACGATTTTTGAAAAACGTAAATTTAACTAAATTTCTTAAATACTTTCGGTTTGCTCAAAAGCAAATTTTGCGACCGCTCAAAGACAACGAGGTGCATTATGTGCCAAATTTTGCGTTTTCTCGTTGAGCCAATTTTTTAAAATCGCAAGCCGAAAATTTGCGTTTGTATTCACACAGACTTTATTTCAGCATCATGCAGAAAATACAGCTTTATTTTACAAAAAAATTACACCACCGGACCGCACTCAGTAACAGACCAAGAATTTTAAAGTACAGTACTGTATCTGCAAGTAAAACACAGCTACTAGTGTTTTTCAATCTTCCAAAATCATCACTTACGTGTAAATACACTGGCTTATATAGTCATTTTCTTGAAAATCTATTTTTCTTCTGAAAAACAGTCAAAAATTTCAGAAAATTTTTCCATGTAATATGGGTATCAAATGAAAGGAAATTCACTTCTGAACAACTTTTGTTATTGGGATGCATGTTAATTCTTGCCCATTTTCACAATAATGGCCAAAACCCACATTTCAGGAGCGCCACCTTAAAACAAATGCACTTTGACCTTGTTCTTGTCGAAAAATTGGACAAATTCACCAGAAACGTCCAATTTTTGACCAAATTCAAACTGGGACTCAGTTTAGGCTTGGGCTTAGGCTTAGGCTTAGGGCTTAGGCTTATAATTGGGCTTAGGCTTAGGCCCGTATTCACATACTAACGCTAAGCGTTTGCTAAGTGTTAGCGCTTATTTTGCACTAAACTGTTATTCACAAAATAAACGCTTAAAAGTTAGTGTTACACTAAACTTAGCGTTTAGCAAATTTATTGCTTAGGTTTGGCTTTGGCTTAGAGTGCGCTTTCCAGTGGCGTAGAAAGGGGGGGGCCCCGGGGGGCCAAAGCCCCCCTCAGCGTTTTGGCTCCCTCAGCGATTTGGGCCCACCCCTCGGATAAAAAAATTTGGGTCGCGTAACACCCCTCCCCACCCCCCGGTAGACAAACTTCGAAAATTTTTTGGCAAAAAGGCACTTTGGCATCTCCCTCAACTCGATCCTGGCTACGCTACTGGCGCTCCCTGCTTGATATGGATCCGGCATTCGTTACTTATTGGGATTCCCATACTGGTATTTATAAATCCGATTATACATTTATTTAAATTACTATTTCTTCGTTAAAAATATACATTTTTCTCGAACTAAAAAGTAGTAAAAGTTGTTTTAAGCTGTTAAATTCCTAAAAAATGCAAAATCGGCGCTATATGTAGGCTTAAAGGGCGATATCGCAGAAAATACAAATTTTCAAGTAAGGGTTCTTGAAGAAAGACCAACAAGGCTCAAATTGGTCGGAAACTGTCACTAATATATCCTAAATTGCATGCCCTTCCTTCCCATGGCGGCCAAAAACCTCCCCCACTCTCCCTACCCCTTCCCCACACTATCCACTAACTAAACGCTAAGCGTTTAGGGAGCTCCCGAGCTCCCTAAACTTAAGCGCTTAATTCTGAGCCAACCACTAAACTTTAAGTATGTGAATACAAAACCAAAACACTAAGTTAAGCGTTAGTGTTTGCTAAGCGCTTAAATAAACGCTTAGCGAAGTTTAAGTATGTGAATAACACTTAGCGCTTATAAGCGCTAACACTAAGTGTAAACACTAAGTTTAAGCGTTAGTATTAGTATGTGAATATGGGCCTTAGGCTTAGAATCAGGCTTAGGCTTAGGCTTAGGCGCAGGCTTAGATACTAAAAAAATCGAAATTTTCAGAAAAAATCCTGCCAGCTTAGCCTAGATAATTCTTCCAGCTAAGCCTATGCCTAGGCTATGCCTTAGAACATCAAAACGCACTCAAAAATATCCAAAAGCAAAGATTATAGCCATTTTTGGCTTCAAACTTTGGCCTTACGTTCACTTCCAAAAACATTGAAAATCCAATTTTCGAGGGGTCATAGCTCAGAAAATTCAAATTAGTGGACAGATGTTCTATTACAAAAAATGCTTCCCTTGAGTTGAGGTGCTCTACCAGTGGCGTATTCAGGATTTCGCAAAGGGGGGGGGGCTGCGACAGGGGCGGGGTGCGGAGCAACAGTGAGCCACCGCCGACCGAAGGGGGTCTGGCTGTGGCGGCAACCCTCGGACCTTGTTTGAGTTTGTAATCGATAAACTACAATAGTGGATCCGCAGCAAGCACTTAACATTGCGGGGTGCGGGGGTCTGGGGCGGCAGCCCCCAGAAGTTGGAGCTTTTCGAGTTTTTAACCGTCGACATTGCATTGACAACTGCAGTTTTAACATGAAATAAACAAAAATATTTAAAAAATATTAAACATTAATATTTAAGCCCATGGATTACAAAAATAGGCCCAAGGGCCTATGACCTCGTATATAAACGTTATAGTCGAGCGGGGAATAAAAGTCACGTCCATTTGGCGGAAAGAAAAGCCCTTTGTGTACACCGGAAATAATAATTTCGAAATATCACTGACAAATGAAGGAAAAACGAAGGAAAAATTTCCTTCACATTTCCTCTCTATTTCCATCAAATTTTTTACAATAACAATTCTCACTTTCTGTCACATTTCAGACACATTTCTGCAACATTTCCGCAATATTTCTTTCAGTTTTCCGTCACACTTTCTCAATTTAGTCCAACTTTCCGTCACTTTTCGGCACATACTTTTCCTTCACTTTTCTTTCACATTTTTTTCACTTTTCGGTCATATTTCCTTCACTTTTTGGTCATGTTTCCGTTATATTTTCTTTTACTTTTCGGTCATATTTTCTTTCACTTTCCTACATATTTGTGCTATATTTCGTGCACTTTTCAGTAAACTTTTTACAAGTTTCTGCTTCAATTGACGGGTTATTCGAATTCTTACTTTTTTCCGCATTGTTACGAATACATTTCAGTTAAAGCAGAGGTCATTTTCCCGGTTAAATGCAGTTGGGTGGGGGGGAACAGTGGACCTTTTTTTTGAGTAGAGCACCTTGGGGGAAGAATTTTTGCTTCAAAAACCCTTATATATATTTCATTTTTTGGATTTTCTGAGATATGACCCTCCGAAATCTGAACCCTCAGTGAGGGTTGATTTTGCAATTTTTTTCAGATACCCGTGTTTTCTCCGTTCAAAACGTGTCTAAACGGAATTGGAATAATGTTTGCATTTCTTTAAAATCAAAACAGGCAGACAAGACTCTTTGACCGGGTACCTGCCGAAAAATTGGCCAAATGGCCAAATTTGCCAGAAACGTCCAATTGCTGACCAAATTCAAACTTGACCTTAATTTAGGCTTGGGCTTAGGCTTAGGCTTAGTAACAGGCTTAGGTTTAGGCTTAGGCTTAGGTTCACGCTTAGGCTTAGGCTCAGGCTTAAGCAATAAAAAATCGAAAAAAATTTCAGAAAAAATCCTGCCAGCTTGGCCTAGAGAATTTTGCCAACTAATCCTAGACGATGCCTTAACAAATCATAACGCACTCAAAACTATCCAAAAAAAAAAGATTATAGCCGTTTTTGGTTTCGAACTTTGACCTACGTTCACTTCCAAAAGCACTGAAAATGCTTGGAAAATACAAATTTGTGGATAGGGGTTCTATTTCAAAAAATGCTTCCCTTTTGAGGTGTTCTACTCCGAAAAATAGGTCCATTATTTCCCCCCCTCTGCGCTTGATCCAATTTTCATGCTTTTTTAGCAAGATTTCCGCTGCTTATACTCACGTTGTCATTAGCCTCGACAGTGGTGAGATTGATTGCAGCCCACTTAAGGTGGTAATCTCATTTTTGAGGTTTTCGCAATTTCAGTGCAAACTTTGCACCCACAGTACTCGGTCACGAATGATACCTGAACACAAAAATTTGGCACAGCAATTTAACCCTTTAATGCCCAGTGTATCACCCATGATACGCTATTTTTGGCGGGCTCTAGCGACAAGGCCATGCTAAATACAGGGCTGCGCCAGTGTATCACCCAAGATACAGTATTCGTCAATGTATTTCAGTGTGAATAGAAAATCTAACCTATTTTGCTTTGGGGCTAGCAGCTTGCATTGCGCGCACACTACATTCGCTACTTTTCAGGACGTTGCCCTGACGTGGAATTTACAAAATTAATAATTGGGAATGGCTTTAAATTTTTATAGGAAAAATTAATTTACATATACATATATGTAGAGCTACGTCTAAGAATAATTAATTTTTGATTGTTTCAGAATTTTTAAAATTGTATTAAAAAGTCATGTATCACCCGTGATCCACTGGGCATCCATGGTAAAGACTGTGTAACTGGATGAATTTTGGCTATGGTTTGTATTTTATATTATTTTGACATTAAATGTTTAACTTTGTGGTAAAATACTGAACCTAACAGACCAGTACACAAAAAATACATATGAGTAATCGCGTTTGTAATTACTGAATTACGTAAATTATCAAGAGATTACATGTATTTTAGTGAATTGGTTATAAAGTGTGCTTGTTTAATTTTTATTGCATTTTGTTTTCTAATTGGCTTTCATCTTAAATTGTTCTCAATGACATCTAATAATTATCCTTGTTGTATTTTTTCGTTATTTAAATCATGATTTAGGTAATATGGAATCGGAAGTTGCAATTGGAAGCGGAGTGACATTTCTTACATTGGTCCCTCCGGGTGACGCTTCTGAAGCGGAAACAGAGAGTGATGACAGTGACTCAGAAACCGATCAGCCTTTACTTGGCGCCGACCTTGATCCGATTGATGAAGTCATTGATGCCGTCATCGACGCTGCTAGTGGGCTATACCAGACTGAGCCGGAGGCGCCAGCGTCGGGCCAGAAACTCAGCTGCTGATGGCGTAAAATCGACTTAGATGAAAGTACTAAATATTGTGGACGTCCTTTCAATCCCCCGTGCCATGTTTGGAGTCCTATGAACTATTTCAAGTATTTTTTTACGGACGAAATAAGAGACTATATTGTGGGGCAGACGAATTTCCATGCCGCTCGGGTCAATCCAAATAAGCCTCCAGACTTGAGCCACGATGACTTTGAAGATTTTCTTGTTGTCTTGTTGCGAATGAGTGTTTTGAAGGCACCGCGGTATCGACTGTACTGGCAAAATATGTAGTTCCAGAATCCCACTGATAGCTGATGTGATGAGCAGGAACGCATTTGAATTCATCAACCAGGTTTTTTACATTTAAGTGACAATGAACAGCAGCCAGGCCCAGGCGACCCACAGTATGACCAGTTGCACAAGGTTAGGCACCTGCTGGATTTATTCCGAGATCGGTGTCTTAGCGTACAACCGGAAGAATGGCACAGCATTGACGAGGGAAGACATGGTGCGAAACAGTATTTGCCAAAGAAACCAAAAAAATGGGGATTTAAAATGTGGGTGCGTTGCGGTGTAAGCGGACTAATTTATGATTTTGATCCCAATTGCGGTCGACAGCCTAATCGATCCACTGCTTACTGCTCAGTAGGTGAAAACGTGGTTCTGCAACTGTGCAATACTTTGCCTAAAAAGAAAAACCACAGAGTTTACTTTGACAATTTCTTCACATCTCTCGAAATTATTGCCACGTGGAAAAAATATGATATTTATGTGGTGGCTACAATCAATCCTAATTGTACAGGTGTAAAAGATGCCCCCCTTGCCAGTGCCAACGACCTGAAAAAATTTGGAAGAGGAACTTACGATTATGCCGTCGATGCCAACCATAACATTGCTCTTGTTCGGTGGGTTGATTGCGCTGTGGTGAATTTAGCGTCTTCATATGTGTCCTATTGAAAATTTGAAAATGGAGACAAACTGGTTGGAAACGTGTCGCAATGGGACAGAGTTGAGATAAAACGTGTGGAAGTAACATGTCCTGAAATAGTCGCAGAATACAACAGACACATGGGTGGGGTCGATTTGAATGACATGCTAATGAGTCTGTATCGAACTAAACATAAAAGTCGACGTTGGTACAAACGTTATTTTTATTGGATTTTGGGTGCAGCAATGAAAAACGGCTGGTTATTGTACAGACGTCATTGCGCTTTGCTGGATATTCCTAAAAAACAACAGCTGCCACTGCTCGATTTCTTGCTGGAAGCTGCTGATGCACAAATTCAAAAAAAATGTAAAGCATGTATCGTTCCAAGAGACTGACTGAAGCGGCAAATAGCGAAAAAACCCCCACGCCGCCACGGCGACCGCCAGGGCGACCAAGCTTTGATGACCAGCCACGAGTCGTCGCACCCTCTTTTCAAGGTTTGGAGATCGGTCGAAGAACTTCCCCCTTTGGCTGGTGTTGATAATTGCGGTCATTGGCCAGTAGATTCGGATAAGCGACTGCGGTGCAAATTAGAAATCTGTGCGAAGCTTACTTCTGTCAACTGTGAAAAATGTCAAGTGCACCTGTGTTTTGTGATCGGTCGAGAGTATAGGAACTGTTTTAAGAGTTATCACGTTCGTTGAATTTCTTGAGTATGCAACTGTTTTCATTGTTTCATTAGCTTCTTTTGTAAGCATTAGAGCACTGTCCAATTGTAGTATTTTGTTTAGTGCATTTCTGCTGTTATGTGTGATCTATATATTTTATGTTTTACTGCTGTTCATGGTTGATCTGTTTCTTTCTTGACTTGTTCGCTGTTTATTTTGCAAGTATTGTTGCCTAGAACTTCAAATTGCGATAATTAATGCGTCTAGTTATGTTTATGTCGTTTTTCAATCATGTTTTATGCATCATTTGAATAAAAGTTTCCTATTTTTTGAATAGCAGTGCAGGCTTAGTGATATAGTTAGACTTCGTTTCAGAATAGGACTGGCCATTTTTGAAACTACAGTACTGTGCGTAATAAAGTTCCCTGTTCGTCGGCGTACGACGAGCTTCGTCGTTCGCGAAAAGTGACGAACAGTGGCCGGAAAATGACGAACAAAAAATTTTCAATTTTTCACTTTTTCACATTGAAAATGTGTTTTGGAGCACTTTTTGAAAATTTTTTTGTTCGTCACTTTCCGGCCACCGTTCGTCACTTTTCGCGAACGACGAAGCTCGTCGTACGCCGACGAACAGGGAACTTTTTTTGCACAGTAGTGTATGGCTGTACTGTACTTGTCAATGAAATAATCTACTTTAAAAATAATAAGGTTTAAGAATCACACTTTGACTATGACGCAAATTTACACGTACATAAGTTGTAAAAAACCAATTATAGATAGCCATAAATGTCACAAAATGGCCAATAGGTAGTTGTTAATTATAGATTCTCAGTGTATCACGGGGGATACATGCTGTAGGTTAGACTGTAACGATAATATCGGTTGTGATTCTGCATATAGATGTTTATCAATAGCCATAGGCACCAAATTTTAAATAAATAATTTTTGCGACAGCGAAAAATAATTCCAGGCATTATAGGGTTAAAGGTTAAAATCCACGACCATGTATCTCCGGCGGCGGTCTGTATAAGTATTTTTGTTTTTCAAAAATACGCCAGAAACTGGACGCTTCTGGTGACTGGCCAATTTTTCAAAAAGAATAGGGTTAAAGTGTGTTTGACTTGGTTCTAAAAATTTTTAAACATTCTTTACACTTCATTTAAGTGATTTTGGAATGGTAAAAATACGAGTTAATGAAAATTTTGCGAAAACGAGCCTCACAAAAGGCTCAAATTTTGGGTTAAATTCCATTGGGGGGGGGAATAGTGGGCCTATTTTTTAGTAGAGCACCTCTGGGGAAGCATTTTTCCTCAAGTACCCCAATTCTATTATTTGGATTTTCTCATGTATATACCCCTCCTCCGAAATTTGAGCTCTCAGTGAGGGGCGTTGCGTTTTCGCAACATTTCGTTTAACGTTTTGGAAAGTGGAAATTTATGTTTTTTTCTGTTCTAAACGTGTTTAAATGGAGTCAGAATAAAGTTAACAATTTTTTAGAATCAAAACAAAGACACTTTGACCTAGATTCTTTCTTTGAAAAATGGCCAAATTTGCCAGAATCGTCAAATTTTTGACCAAATTCAAACTTGGCCTTAATTTAAAAACTAACATAAAAGCAATGTGCATTTTTTATTTCGAAAGATTAAAAGACCGACAAGGCTCAACTTGGTCGCCAAATGTCACTAATAAATTGCATGCCCTTCCATTCATTCCCTCGGCGGCCAAAAGCCACCCCAAGTAACTTAACCCTTCCCTACAACAGACTACGTGGCTTTCCTTCTGCAAGGCTCGTTACATATTATGTAAACATATAAATTTCAAAATTACAAAACTTAAGCCTGAGCCTCAGCCTAGTGATGTTAAAGTTGTCTTACGAGTTTCAGTTTAAGTTTCAGTTTCAGTTTCAGCTCTAGATTAGTTTCAGTTTCAGCTCTAGATTAGTTTCAGTTTCAGCTGTAGTTTCAGCTCCGGCGAAATTTTAGTTTCAGTTTAAGTTTCAGTTTCAGCTCTAGATTAGTTTCAGTTTCAGCTGTAGTTTCAGCTCCGGCGAAATTTTAGTTTCAGTTTAAGTTTCAGTTTCAGTTTCAGCTCCAGAAGCATTTAGTTTCAGTTTCAGTTTCAGTTTTGCTATATTTTGTTTTCGTCACAGTTTTCTACGTAGCGTATACGGTCGTCGACGTTGCCTTGTGAAGCCCCAAGCTTACATTAATGAACCATGTACATAAGATAAGATACATGATAAGATAGCGCGAACTCTCGGACCTTACACAGTTACACGTTAACTGTAGAACGAATTAAGGAATGCACGACTTTTTATCTCACGTTCATACAGTTCAGTGTGACAGCGGCGATCAACTTATATGAAGATCCCAGACTAATTTGTGTTTCAGCTGAAGTTTCAACTGTAAAATATTGATGTTAAGCGTCAAACGCTGAAAGGAAAGCTAAAAAACGGAAACTTGTATTCGTTTTTTAGGTGGCGTTCACCCCACCAAATAAATAAAACTTAACTATCAGCTCAGGCGTTTACAAAAAGCTTCAACTGCACCAATCTTCACATTGTTGCAGCGCACTTGGGGCAACTGCACTAATCTTCACATTGTTGCAGCGCACTTGGGTCAAATTATAAATTTAAGCTTGAGATAAGTCAAGAGTGTACTGTGTAGTCCACCCGCCGTTGATTTTAGTTCCCGCTCACAGCACTTGCGTTTAAACCGAAGGCAATGCTCGCTAGTTGCTGTGAAGACCATACGGGGGTTTCTTTGCGACGTCCATTGTGTATATATGTATAACTTAATTTGATTGATTCGAGGCTGAAGCTCCATCCCGCGGCCCGGTCGACCCGGTCCGGCCCGGTCGGCGCGGTCGGCCCGCTGCCACGCGGCCCCGGGCCGGTGGTGGGCCGCGGGCCGCAGTGCAGCCTGGCCGGGCACGGGCCGGGCCGTCTGACTGAGCGTCGGCCCGGGGCCGGCCCGGCCCGGGCGGCCGGTCGGACCGCAGCTCGCCACCAGCCCCGGCCGATCTCTAATATAGACATAAAGTAAGACACTATTATATACTCTTGCTTAGTATATAACAGAAAATCAATAATTTGTGCGCAGGGGATGCTGAAACTGAAACTGCCTGAGGCTGAAACTGAAACTACAGTTTCAGTTTCAGCTTGTGTATACACGTACCCACACACATTGAAAGCAGCATTGGCGGAAACTCAGTTGACCTGAAACTGAAACTATGTTTCAGTTTCAGTTTCGGCTTCTGCGTAATTTCAGTTTCAATTTAAGTTTCAGTTTCAGCTCCAACGGCATTTCAGTTTCAGCTGCTGTTTCAGCTCTGGACAGATTTTAGTTTCAGTTTAAGTTTCAGTTTCAGTTTCAGCTTTAGAATAGTTTCAGTTTCAGCTGAGGTTTCAGCTGCAGGATGGATTTAGTTTCAGTTTCAGTTTCAGTTTCAGGCGCTGAAACTGAAACATGTACAAGCTGAAACTAGTTTCAGTTTCAGTTTCAGTTTCCGCTCACATCACTACCTCAGCCTAAGCTGAAATCCCAACCGAAGCGTAAACGTAATTTTTGAAAACGTACACGCACACTCACATGTGTTGGCCTTGCAGTAAAAAGAGAGCTTGGTGGCGCTCCTGAAATGTGACTTTTCAAAAAACGGCAGTTTGGGGCCAATTTTAGATACACAATGGCAAGCTGGTGTAAAAGTATGTCTAAATACAAAAAATGAAATTGATTGATACAAATTAGCATTCACTGTAGACCAAACGCGAGTGGAATTTCGGCTTGCGATTTCTCTTCGCAAGTAAGTAGCTGTTGCACAATCAATAACTCATTTTGCTCGCCTCAACGTGATCGAGCGGTCGCAAAAAGTCATTTTTGATGAATATGATTGATATATCGAAAAACACTAAAATCGCGATCTTCGAAAAACTTAAATTTATATTAGATTTTAAATTAGAATTTAAGGGGGCGCTCCGGGAATCAAGGATTTGGGCCGTATTTTTTAAAAACAGCCAAAATGACCTATCATTCTTGAAGGAAAGTTGCCCAAAATACTATTTCTAATGTTTTGACGTGCATATCTCCATATGTAGCAAAAAATTTGGTAAAAATTGGACAATTTACTGATTTTATTCGACTTTTACACAAATTCAGCAAGTAAGCCAGTGCATCAACGCTTTTTGAGGTTTTCCAAACAGACGATACGTAAACTTTATTAGTCGCAATGAAAAATTAAAACAAATTTATTGCGTTCTGTGCAAAAAAATCGCACAAGAAACCATTTTCAGAAGCAGCAGACTCAAATTTAGGTTGTGTGATTACAAAACCAATTTTTCGGCATTCGATTATAAAATGATGGTAAGATATTTTTCTACAAAATTTTGCACAATTATAGTCTTAGGCTCTGCGCAGTTGAACAATTTTTTAGTTTTGTTAAATAAAGCTTAGAAATTCTTTTATATGAATTTTATTGCTCAGAGTTCGACTTCGAAAACACATAATGACATTTTTAATCCAAATCCGACATAAATGTTAAAAACCAAAATAATGTTCAACTAGAGAAGCACATAAGCTACATTTTGGTATATAACGTGTGACAATACGCAAAGTATAAGCAGAGTTATCGTTTGCCGAAAATTCACTCACGTTTGGTGCTCAGGGAGTCACGTGACATGATCACGTGATTTGAAATTTTGCCTCCAGTGTTCTTTTGTGCCATACTACATACATGTTTAGTAAAGTTTGACATTTGCCAACTTTTTTCCAAATTTTCGATGTAACCCCCGATTCCCGGAGCGCCCCCTTAAATTAAATTGTAACTACTCACGTTTCTGAGTAATGAGTCTCGAAACCTCCGGGAAAAAAAACCCTATGCGGAAAAAAAACCCTAATGCGGGAAAAAAAACCCTATCACTTTTTCTGGTTGTTCTATTAGCAGGGAGTATAAACACAATTTCGTCGTGTTCTACAACTCTTAGGCTGCATTATGGACTAAAAAAACCGTTTCTCCGACATCCATGTGACTCACAATGATTCTTCAAAAATCGACCTTTTTTGGCAGAAATGACTTCTGCCCAAATATGCATTTTTTCCGTATTTAAAAGCATTAAAAACAGATTTTTGCGCTTATTACGTTAGAAACAGCGGAAAAACACCGCCGGCGTCTATCATTTCTGGATTTAAGTGGTACGCAGCAGCGAAAACCTAAATATTGCAAAAAATGCCAAATTTCGGTGAAACATCACCAAAACAGGTTTCGTAAGGGGTGTCGGGGTATGGCCCAAAATGACAAAAAACTACGTTTTGCGACCAAATAAACGGTTTTAATGAACTCTACGCATATTGTTAGCCCAGATGAACCAACTTTAGTAGGAACAATGGGTGAGTTTAGCAAAAAAATGCCGCCAAACAAAATAGGGTTTTTTCCCCGCAATAGGGTTTTTTTTCCCGCACAGACTTTGGCCAGTCACAGGTCAACGACAACGTTTTTCACAGTTTTCGAGCTTTAGAAGAATAGAGGAAAGGTAACTCTCTTGAAAAATGCAAACGGCGTTGGTCAAAAGTGTTTTTGTGAAAAATTATGACAAGTCAAAAATTTGGAAAATTTTGTCACTTTGGAATTTTTCAACATGCAAAATTTTGAAATTTTATAAAAAATGCTACAGGCCTCAAAACTGCACAGAAATTGGTGTGGTAAGTCAGTTTGGGATGGGCTTTCCACCTGCATACTCAAAAAGGTCCTATGTTGTGAGGTTCGGCCAGGAAGCACTAGGGTTTTTTCCCCGCAAAACGCGTAGGGTTTTTTTCCCGCACCACTATATGCAGTTAAATTAATTAACAAAAAGTGAAAAAATCGCAAAAAATATCATGGATGCAAAAAAATATAAACATGTATGCAGCAAAGCAAAAAAATATTGTACTTTGTATTTAATTTTGTATTTTTTATCCTATCTGACTATACAAACATGTGAGACATCAATCAATTATCACAGGGCATGCACAAAGAAAAAAGGTATCTAAGAAGAAGAAGAAGAAGAAGAAGAATTTTTATTTCGCAGCCATACAAAAGCAAAAAAGAAAAGCCTAAAAACATCAACAGAACGGAAAAAATTTAGAGATCTTTTAAATTTTGAAGGTAGAATTTGTCAATTCTGGAGGTATCAGAAACACTTTTGTCAGCTTTTGAATTTTCGGAAAGGGGGGGGGGAAGCTGTGACCCTTTAAGGGGGGGGTTCAAATTCAAACCGCTAAGGGGGGCTGCAGCCCACCGAGCCCCCCCCTAAATACGCCACTGTGCTCTACACCAAAAAATAGGTCCACTATCCCCCCCCAGCTGTACTTGATCCCAATTCTGACCTTTTTTGGCGAAAAGTATATAATATGGCCATACATGTAACGGGGTCAAAATTTTGGGGGGGCCTCTCCGGCCAAATTTTGGGGACCCTCCCCCCCAGATCGACCAAAAATACACTAAATGTTGCAAAATTTTCTAAAAATTTCGCAAAAAAGTGCCATTTTTTCAAAATTTTGCCCAAATTTTGGGGACCCTCCCCCCCGGGTCCTCGATTTTGGGGGGGGGGGGGGTCCCCCCCTCATACATGTATGAATATGGCGGTTTTCCCGTTTTTTTGTCAAAATTTTATGGAAAAATTGTTTAAATTCAATTAAGAGTGAAATTTTGAATTGCGAAGTATATAAATTAATTCTTCTTCAAAGGTTAAAATACCCACCCTGAATGGCAGAGTTTGAATACATTTTGCAGTTTGCAATTGCAATGCCAGAACCATTCACTCTTCTGTTGACTCTAGCAATGTACCCAGTAAACTGATAAACTGACAGCGAGCTTACGCCACCTGAGTCGTACACTCCTTCCTACCCTACCACATAACGAATTTTAAAACACAAACCCTGGCTATTATGGTAGTTATCGCATCTATCTAGTCCAGAAGAAGCGTAATAACCATTGAAGAGTCATCAGTGAATATATAATAGTGAAGTTACTAAGACGACAAATGTAAAATTACACTTCAGAAATACTTTACCGTCATTTTTGGACATCGGATAAAAACTCGGAAAAAACCCTGAAAAAACCGTTTTTTTCGGCCATAATTTTTTTCCGGAAGAAAAACCAACCCTGATATATCGTCTAGGCGTCTAATCCGTCCAGCGCTGGCTGCGAACGCGAAATCAAAGCCGACAACGGGAGCAGCTTCATCGGATGCGCGCGATATAGTCAGAGGGGGTAAAAAAATACGATCGGAAACATGGGGTAAAAAAATACACCCCCCTCCAAGAAAAACCCCAACAGGTATATACATGCCTTTTGAGTACATACAAAGGAAGCACTACTACTGCTACATTACATGAACATATCACCTAGTAATAATCTGTGTTCAGCTTACAATATGAAGCTGACAAAATCATGCACCGAAAACATGGCTCATTTTACAAGGGTCAACAAAATTTTGACAAGCTTCTCTTGTCACGGAGTCTAGTTTTTTTCCGGCACCAACGGCGCATATGGCATAGTCAGCTACCCTTCTTTCAAACTGTGAATGGTTCTTCTCTATTGGTACTGGTTGGCGCGTACGGGAGCTGTATTTTTTTTACCCCCCATTTTTGGTCAATTTGTGGGGAAAAAATACGGGTACTTTTTGCTTTGATGTCGTGTTTTCAAACCAAAACAACTTCCTTTGCGGAAGAAAGTAAGCACAGGAAGGTGCTACGGCCTCCAAGTGTACTACGACCACCGACTGCTAACAGAGCGGTTCCAGCTACACAAGGGCGTTCAAATGATGAGCCCAGCTACATAAATACACATACAGACGCACAGATGCCTAAGTTGCGAAGCTGATGATGATAGTGGTTATTCACTCTTTAAAATGCATAATCTGAGAACAATTTCTGGTACAACACGATTTGAGTATTGACAGCAATAAAGGAAATTTTAACTAATTTAAGACTATATTTAAGTATGCAAAAACTATCAAGCAGGGCGTCGCCACCAATTTCGGCGTCCGCGGTACAATCTTTACGTCAAATGATTCAGTTCACCGCAAAGAAAGAAGATATACGTAGACGGGAAAATTTTTGAAAAAAACAATGCAAAAAAGAGTGTAGTGTAAAAAGTAGTCGTGGTGTTATTGGGGCTCCAATTTCAGTGGCCTTTCCTTTTATGTGCGAGTTTAATTAAAAAATTGAGTAAGTCTGAGTGGAGTTTCATAACTGTAGAAGCATTTTGGCCTGCGTTTCTTGGAGGGGTCAGAATCGACCCGTATTTTTTTCCCCGCGACCGTATTTTTTTCCCCCAAAATTTCGGTAAAAAAATACGTCTATTTTTCGATTTATATAAAATTAGTAATGCAGAGAAAAAAGTTTATATAATATGTGGTTTTGTAGAGCAACTCCGCGAGGTATTGTTGGAAAAAAGTTTACCCGAGAAACTTAATCCAGGAAAGCAAAAAATCTTTGTACTCATATTTTGTATTTTTTTACCCCATATGACTATACGTTCGATTCTAGCATTGCGTGTGCACCCAAATGGAGTGGGAAGCATGTGGCAGCCGAAAATTCGGATCAAGTGCAGTTGGGGGGGGGGGGGTGGAAATAGTGGACCTATCTTTTGGAGTAGAGCACCTTGAGGGAAGCATTTTTTGTAATAGAACCCCTATCCTCAAATTTGGATTTTCTGAGCTTTGACCATACATTAACATGGGGGTCCAATCTGGGGGGGTCCTGTACCGATATTTTGACTACCCTTGTACCAAGTCAAACAAAGAGTGACCGTGTTTTAGCGAAACATTACCGATTTTTTCAAAAATGAGGCCAAAATACCTATTTTTGGCGTAAAATTTGACAACTTTTGAAAATTTTGAGCAAAATTTAGTATATAAAATTGCATGAATTTGTTAAAAATTCCCATATTTAAAAACAAGTTTTATAAAAAAATTTGCTTGCCCTTGTACCAAAAGCAAAAATCTGGGGGGTGCCGGACCTCCCCCAGACCCCCCGTGTTAAATTGTGGCTATGACCCCTTGAAAATTGCATTTTCAGTGTTTTTGGAAGTGAAGTAGACCAAAGTTCGAAGCCAAAAATGGCTATAATCTTTGTTTTTGGATAGTTTTGAGTATAGCAGGCGGGGAAAAAACCCACATTTTCATATTTCGTCATGTAGTTCATAGACTATACGTTTTCACGGGAAACCAAAAAAATCTGTCGTAGGCCTAACCTTGCTCTAAATGCTGGGACCGGTTTCATTTCGCTATCTCTACCGTTTTTTGGCGGGAAGCCAAAAACTTGCCGGGGAAAAAAACCCATTTGGGGGAAAAAACCCATGTGGGGGAAAAAACCCACCCCATAAATCACCCGAAAAGTGTGTTAGCGGTAATTTTTCAACGCTATGGCACGTATTAGGAGTAGTAGAGGCCCCTGATTCCAAAACTATACGCAGATTTGCTATGGGGCTTCAGGGACACAAGTTTGAAAACTGCCCTTCGCAGCCCATTGTAAAATTTTGAATTTTCAAATTTGAGAACAAAACACCTTAATTTCGCCTGAAAACGTTGAAAACAACTAAAAAGTTGCGATAACGCTTCACATGGATGCAAAATTTGCACTTCATGGCTGCTTTTTACGCCATCGATTCTCACTGGGGGGTATATACCGTAAGATGGTGTGACAGGTCGTGACGGCCATATTTTAATTTTTTTCGGTTATTTGGCATTTAAATAAGAGAAATTAACAGGTTATAATTAAAAACATACAAAAAACTGGCAATAGTACCAGAGAATATATACTACTTTCCGCTGCAAAGGACCTCAAAACGACTAAGTCCAACTATTAATCCCGTATTCCGGAATTCGATCAAGAAAGTGTCAGTATGCGCATTTGTGTTAATAATAAACGTCTTTTTGCACTACCATGAGTCTTTTGGGGTATATAGCTACTAGGTTTTTCGACATCACCAAACCATTTTCAAAAAGTGGGTTTTCCCCCACATGGGTTTTTTTTACCCCGTCTAATTTCGGTCATGCCCCCCCTCGTACAAAAGAAGGAGGGACCTGCCACTGCGGTCATGAATAGAGGAAGGGTAGTCCTCTGTAAAAGTGTGTTTACATTTGAGCTCGCATCTCGTAGTGCTGAGAAATGAGACACCAAAGTTCACCTCCCTTGGAGCCATGTCGGGTCAAAAATGGGGGGGGTCCAATTTTTGACTCATTTGGATACCGCTATATATATATATATATATATATATATATATATATATATACAGGGTTTTTTTTTTCAAAATCGACAATGGGTCCACGTTGGGTCAGGTTAATTTTCGTTGGGTCCAGTTAAGCACTGTCTGGGTCAAGAAAATTTATGTCGTACACAGATATTCATAATACATAGTCATTTTTGTACTATGTACCATACCTGTATATACACGGGGTCTCGGTCTGTGGGGGGGCTTGTCCCGACTTTTCCGGGGCTTGAGCGGACAAGAACGCAAAAATTTTGAATTTCTGCCAAAAAAGAGAACATTTTTGGCAAATTTTGGCTATTTTTAGAAATTTTTTGCTTTTTGCTCATTTTTTGGAGCATTTTACGGCGATCTGGGGCAATTTTTGAGTGTTCGGGCACCTTTTTCAGCGTCAAAGAGGGGGATTGTCCCGGTGGGTCAAATCTGAGGGGGGGCTTGTACCGGGATCTCAAATCTGGGGAGGGGTTGCCCCCCCCCCAGACCCCCCCATGTACATCTGTGCTATGTACTCATTAGCGTACTCAGAAAAGTTTCGCGGCAATGACATTTCGATTTTTTGTGATGGGATACAATGGACTTAACTAAAAAACTCCCATCGCAAATGCAGAGCATTTCGCCACACAGCTGCAGAGGTCTGGGTTCGACAGCCCCAGAAAATTCAAAGAGATAAATATTTTTTCAATTTTTAGGCCAAAATTGATCAAGTTGAGACGTATCAAAAAATTTTCCAGTTCAGGTATATAAATCAAAAAATTGGGGAACATGACCTCAGACAGTGTATTAAACAAGCAAATACAGCATAATGTAATCATGTACGTAGTCATGCTCACGCATACGCTTGATGAAAGATCATCACATGCATATTGCATACACGTACGTCGTACACGGGGTCCTCCTCCTCGGTCTGGGCGGCTTTGTCCCGGATTTTTCTATATTTGAGGGGGGGGCTGTCCCGACGTTTCAGGGGCTTAATAAACAAATAATAGTTTCAACACGAACCGCCAAACCGAAGAAACGCTACCCCAGCATACCAGAGTAATGTTGGCCCAGCTAAGCTGCAAGGGCCACTGCACCGCTCTGGGATCATATACATGTACATATAAAAATACACAGAATCAGCATGGCAAAATTGCCGGCCTGCGCGGACTCAGACCATGACGAAAGTGACTTGCACTTGCAACACCTATATACTTACTGACTGTCCAGCACACACATCTTCCGGCTTAGGCACTTATGGTTTGACCCAACTCTGGGGGCTCTTGCGGAGACCCCCTGGAGAGTGGAGCGACTATAGCCGTCCAGCTCATATTGGGCGAGCCCAAGGGACCCGGGAAACAACAAGGAATAGTAAGCCACAGAGTTTGGGGGTCTTGGGGTGGGAGCCCACAGGAAAAGTTGGAGAATTTTTCATTTTTAGTCGAAATTTCGTCAGCATGAGACGTATCGGAAACTTTTTTCGGCCGGGCAACTTACTGGGGTGATTAAAGTAGTTAGGTGTCTAATTATAGACTTGGGTCTGGCTTGGGTCAGGTTAATTTTTGCTGGGTCCAGTTAAGATATCTTGAGTCTGGACCCACTCGTGGACCCAAAAAAAAAAAACCCTGTGATATATATATATATATATATATATATATATATATATATATATATATATATATATATATATATATATATATATATATATATATATATATATATATATATATATACACGTTTGCCCACAGGGACTGTACTATACGCTGGCAAATTTTCAGACCTGTACCACGTACCCAAGTTCCGGAACTGGGGTGGGTTTTTTTCCCCAAAAAAATGGGGTGGGTTTTTTCCCCGCCTGCTATACGTTATGATGTTTTAAGCCATCGTCTAGGCTTAGTTTGCAGGATTCTCTAGGTTACGCTGGCAGGATTTTTTCTGAAAATTTCTTTTTTCATTGCCTAAGCCTGAACCTAAGCCTAAACCTAAGCCTGATACTAAGCCTAAACCTAAGCCTGATACTAAGCCCTAAGCCCAAGCCTAAATTAAGGCCAAGTTTGAATTTGGTCAAAAATTGGACGTTTCTTGCGAATTTGGCCAATTTTTTGGCAGGAACCCGGTCAAAGAGCCTTTCTTTTGATACTAAAAAATTGCAAACAATAATCTAACACCATTTAGCCACGATTAGAACGGAAAAAACAAGGGCTTCGGAAAAAAATTGCAAAAACGTCCCTCACTCAGGGTTCAGATTTCGGGGGGGCGTATCTCAGAAAATCCAAAAAATGAAATAGGGGTTCTTGAAACAAAAATTCTTCCCCCAAGGTGCTCTACTCAAAAAAATAGGTCCACTATTTTCCCCCCAACTGCATTTAACCCGAAAATCCCCCCCTCAAACATCCAGTCTTCAATGTGACCGGCCACGTCTACATTTCAGTATTTTTATGGTGGTACACAGCAGCTAAACCCTAAAAAGTCACAGCAGCTAAACCCTAAAAAGTAAAAGAAATGTTAAACTTCAGCGCTTATTTCAGATTATGTATATTATTCTGTTGAAATGTCGTTAAATAATTCCTATTCATCATTTCCCAGCTCCGCCTGGGCCTTTGCCGGCATGCCGTCGTCCGGCCAGGGTGTGGGCCGGGGAGGCCAGCGACCACAAGACTACAGCTATCCGCAGGACTATTCGTATGGCGGCCAGCAGTGGTCAGTCACACTAAAGTTTAATCGCAATTTTTTTGTTTTTTTTCGGAAAATTTCAAATACATACTGGCGAAATAAATCGGTTGTTTTCTGTTGTAAACTTCAATATTAGGGATGTCGCGGATGTGACTTTTTTGACATCCGCGGATGCGGATGCGGATGCGGATGTTGACTTCTGACATCCGCGCGGATGCGGATGCGGATCTTTTTAGAATACGTTCTAAACAAATTATGAGCCGAATTTTTGAAAAAATTTTCACCAAAAAATACATATTATACTAGAAAAGCAAGTATGAATGCAAGAATGCAAGTACTAACGAATGAGACTTAGATAAAACAGTTGTGCATTCATTATACATATCGTAATCTTCTAAGCCATGCGCCGCCATCAACAGTTTGTTGAAAACGCTATTGGTTAACTCTATGCCAACTCAAAGGCTATCGGCGTGACCCTCTGGCAACTTGATGCTTTTGGTTTAGGTTGGTGTATATATAATCACTAAACGTACTCTGTCAATTCTTTCTAATCTACGAAAGCATGCAAGTAAAAAACTGATAATATTGTTTTGACTTTGACAATATATATATACTTATTGCTTTACAAGTTTGTAGACTAGTCTCTCTCAAACATGCAAAACTTAGTTCGAATATGCCAGCTATATATATCAAATATTTGTGAAGCCTACTTTAGAAAAGAGCGAATTGCAACCAACAATGAGGTGAAAAAGCTTAAAGTAAAGTTTCATCCACCGTTTTAAGAGCAAAAATATTGGTATATACATGCACAAAAATCAAAATTGTCGTCTGATTTTCTACATTTTTAGTAAATTTTGCCGAATCTGCAACATCCGCACATCCGCATTAAATTTTTGCGGATGCGGATGCGGATGTCAAAAAGTTGCGGATCATCCGCGGATGCGGATGCGGATATCCGCGACATCCCTATTCAATATTTTATAAATTTGTATACATAGATTTGCGACGCTTTAGTGCTCATTTTGATTCGTCTTAATTATTCACTCGTAGATAAATGGCACGTGCTATAACAAGTTAACAGCCAGGTTTTCTTTTTTAGCTTTGGGCCACATCGAATTTTAAAAATATAGTTTGTCTGGTGTTTATAGCGTCGGCGTGGGGGAGGGGGATTGGTCCCACCCAATCTGACCCCGTTCCCCCCCAGGTAGACTGTCAACCCCCCCCCCATATATAAATTGGCAATATTTTCATGAATCGAAACAAGTCTTGCGAACGTCTATATATTTAAGAATGTTCGTTTTCAGGGCTGCTGGCTCTGGGTATGATTATCCGATGGGGGCTGTTGCGGCGGCTGATTCGTATGCCACTGAAAACGAAGGGTATGATTTTGTGAGCACCGGGCTGATGGGCGGATCGACGCAAACAGGCTCCAGTGCTGCTGCCAGCAATAAGTCCGCTCCCAAGTCGGGGAATCGCGGCGGCAGGGGTCGTGGGCGCTCCAGCAGAGACTCGAAGCCAGCCACCAGCCAGAACAGCAAAAACAGAGGCCCGATAGGGGGGTCCTGGCAGACCCCGAAGCCGGCAGGTGACACAGGCGCTGCGCACAAGGCTAGCGGTTAGTAGGGTTGGGGATTATAATATTTCGGAGCAAAAAGAAAGGGGGCGATCAAAAGAATTTTTTTCGGGCATATTTTTTCAACTGGAGTTCTTTTAGACAACTTATTTCTGCTAGATAAAGGACCCGTGTGTATATATGGGGTGCTTCACATGGGGGTAGGGTAGTAAAATGAATTGTGTATAGGCAAACAATCAAAGCAAAGAATAAAAAAAACAACAAAAGATTTATATATAGTGTAGTGTAAGCATACATGTACACAGCGTCTTGGTCTATAGGGGACGGAGGGCTTGTCCGGATTTGAAATTCTTAGGGGGTTTGTCCCGACGTTTTGAGGGCTTGACTGACAATAACGCAAAAATTTCCAATTTTAGCCTAAAAATGAGAAATTTTGAAAAGTTTGGATGTTTGTAGCGATTTTTTCGCTTATTGCTCATTTTTCAAGGATGTTTGCTGTTGATGTGCAAATGTTGTTGATGAACGGCTGTTTCAGGTCCCGTAACCGATCAAACGGCATACAGCAGTGCTGGAGCAAATTGGTCTACTTCTAAGTACGTTAGTTTTAGACCGAGGTTTATAGTCGTCACTCGTCAGTATTATGAACTTCAATATTAGCTCGTAAGTAAAGCAAGTAGTCTTGGGAGTTTAGAAGTTGACACTGTAGCACGCCTTTTAGTGAAGGCTCCGACTACAGGATTTTTTCATTAGTAAAATTTGCTCTTAGTCTTAGCCAAAAAAATTCTTTGCAAAATTTCAAATTAGAACATGTATTTTTGCCCAGTCTTTTTAGCAGACCAGTAGTTAATTAACTATTATATAAAGCTTGTGTCAACGTTTTTTAATATTTGTAACATATTTGTTTTTTGCAGAAAAAGTTCTAATGTTTACCCCAAGAGCACGTGTTATATGTGTTTCCAAGTTCACGGCTATGATGAGCCCTGTCGCACCAACTCAGCCTCCAAGCCAGGTCTGCCCAATACTCCTGGTGGTTAGTGTTTTTCGACGTTGTCACAATTCGATGTGACTAGAGTGTTTTTTATTTAGTGTTTTTTGGAATCATGTTTATTTTATTAATTCATAATAATAACTTAACTGCGTACTTTTTAATTAAAGTAAAAACAGCGTTCTAATTGATCCCATTAAAAGCTTATGTTTGATAATAAAACTGTTGGAAAAAGATGGATAGTATGAATATTTTTATATGTCTTGGCATCTTTTTAGTTGAGACCATACATGGGTGTGGGGGGGGGGGGTTGGGGCGATTTTCACCCCCCAGACAGGTGCTTCACCCCAAGAATGTTTTTGAGGTATTCAAGACGGCAAAATCAGTGGCTCACAAAGGTAAAATGGTGGCGCACGGAGCAAAAATCGGCGGAAAAGTTGCTTCGCAGCTCCCCCCCCCCCGGTTTCTCACCCCCCCTGCCCCCAGAATCGGCTACGTGCCCATGTATGGTTTAGATCAAATTTTATTGGAGGGGGGGGGGGGCGTTTTATTTCTCCAATAAAATGGATGGGGGCGCTCCCTTTCTCCCATGACGAATCGATGGGGGGCGCCGACCAAAAAAAGGGGGTGCACCGAAGTCACCGATAAAGCACTGAATTCTAGGAGAAAAACAGTTTTATACGTAATGAATCCTTCACGTCTTTCCTGATACTGGAATTAGATTCAACATAAAAAGGACACAAAAATTGCAAAAAAAGCGACATCACGGAAGCTAAAAGTCGCCAAAACGTCGTTTCGGAAAAAAATAATGGGGGGTACCTCATTTAAAATGGGAGCGCGACCAGATTTGGGGGTTGGGGTCACCTACCGCTATAATATGTATATACGTGCGCATTTTTGATAATTTAAAAAAAAAATAAAAAATTCAGGATAACTTCAGCTGATTTTAGGTATTTTTGATGTCATCTGATTTGATTTGACCCTCGGTGTTCATTCATGCTTCTGTTGGTTTGCGTAACGTTAATTGACTATTTTTAAGCTACGCAAACGGACTTGAACGAAGCCAGATTGGTTTTTGAAACTTTTAAACCGTCCTTCGTGGTTGAACTACTTCTAAGTTCAAATGATTTTCGTTAAATATTTGGTGTGGTGGCTTTTTGTTAACGGGCAACAGTGGCTCAGATATCAAACATAGCAGGGAGAATTCTTTGTATTTTTTTTTATATTTTTTTAATTTTTTTGGACATTTTATTGACATTTTCGTGAAAAAGTTTGAAAAATTGAGAAGAAAATTAGAGAAAGCACTGTTTTTTGATTGAATTGAACCTGTTTTTAGTGTTTTCGCCCTTTTTGGTGCTTGATGGCTTAGTCACTGTTGCTAGGTGAACTAACATTAGAACTCAGCTGACTATATTATTATTACAAGTCTAGTGCGTCTAGTTCGTCCAAATAGGTAAGTGAGGTGATATCACTTTAGTATTTATCGACGTTTTAAATTTGACAAAATAGGTATGTTTACAACTGTG
Organism: Trissonchulus sp. WLG1_4; assembly: GCA_030248245.1. Lineage (NCBI taxonomy): Eukaryota > Metazoa > Nematoda > Enoplea > Enoplida > Ironidae > Trissonchulus > Trissonchulus sp. WLG1_4. The sequence continues at coordinate 50,259 of JASANF010009719.1, forward strand.
ATCAGTATTCATCGCACACATAAACGACTAATTTCAAGCAAGCCCACACTGGCTGGAAATAGATTGCCCATTTTTTGTGAATTGCCAAGGATAAATTTTCTTTGCACAATGAATAACTCAGGACAAAAAAATTGAAAAAATTACACCGTCCCAGAATCTAACTGGGGACCTCTGGTTTGGTGTACCAACTATTACATATGAGCTTACGCGCTTGACCACTGCGCCACCCGGTGCTGCCGAAAGATTTTGTTTGAAACGTCATTAATCTGAGACCTGAGTAAGTTACTGTGCTGATTTAATCGAAATTAGTAGAAAAATAAACTCAAAAGTTTTAAAATTTGGACCAATTTTGGTTAA
>JASANF010009720.1:0-20613 GCA_030248245.1 Trissonchulus sp. WLG1_4
CCATATGACGTTGAAAAGTAGCAGGTGCATTACAAAGTCCAAACGGCATACGTTTGAACTCATTCAACCCTTCCAAACTTGTAAACGCGGTTTTTTGTCGATCATCTGGGTGAATTTCAAGTCGATGATAGCCTGATGCCAAATCCAGACTGCTAAAATAACGTGCTCCGCCCAAGGAACCTAGGATTTCATCGGTTCTAGGTAATGGCCATACGTCTTTCTTTGTGATAGAATTTAGTCGGCGGTAGTCAACACATATTCTATTAGTCCCGTCTTTTTTTTTCACTACCACTATGGGACTTGCCCACGGTGATGTTGAGGACTGAATAACGTCAATTCGTTTCAATTCCCGGAATTCTTTGGCAACGTCTTCTCTTAGTAAAAACGGTAAACTATGGGGTCGTTGTTTAATTGGTGGATGATCGCCTGTCTCAATTCGATGATAAGCTCTATCAGGTTTCCTAGGTCGTAGTCGTTTTTTGCAAAAATATCCAAAAAGTTGTTCAAAAGACCGGTTAACTGGTGCTTTTCGGCAGGGCTCAAGTTGCACTGAGTAAGGTTCAATCCTTCAAGTGGTGGTGACTTTTTTAGGACGGTTGAAGCACATTGAGCAACAGCACAGTGTATTGTCTTTGGTATCACCAGAGTTGTGGGGTGCTCTATCGTTCCAATGGTTAATCCTGCATATAAAAGTACTGGGATCGCTGTGAGGTTGAACAGACATAATGGGACTATGCCTTTTTGTGGCCGAACGAAAACTCGTTTGCTGCTAACACCAGTATGTTTGAGCGGCTTTGGTTCAACAATAACGTCTTGTTCTTCGACTGCTTTCACGTCAGTTGTCAGCTCCCCGTGGCATATAGTCGGGTCCCTGCTTGAGGGCGTGGGCTGTGGATCAATTTTTCCTGGGACCGTAACTGCAGTATTTGCCGGAAGCCTAATTGTCTCCATCAGACACACTTTAAGGGGCGTTACATGCGTTCGGTCTATCGTTTGGTCTTGTTTGAGACTGAAGTTTTTGGGTCCTAATGTGACTTGACGGTTCTTGTAATCAATTCATAAATTGGAAAATTTGGAGAGTAGATCAGTTCCTAAGATACATGGATAAGGGTTTTTGTCATTGATGTAGACAGTGTGGTTTAGTTTTTGTTTTCCAATTTGGATAGGCACCTTTACTTCACCGGAAATGTTTAAGTTGTGCCCAGTGACAGAAGTTGCTTGCAGGAGAGTAGGTTTTACGGCGTCGTGACTTTGTATTAGATTTGGGGCTACCAACGTGATTAATGATCCAGTATCAACTAAGGCCTTTACTCGCTGTCCGTTAATTGATATTTTTATCATTAGGGACTCTGCTCTGGTTGGTTTAATCATCGCGTTCTCAATTGCAGTGTTGCTTTCTTCTACCTGTGCGGGAGAGGTTAGCCATTTTGGCGGCCATTGTGGTAGCAGAAAAGCACTGCGGCGCGATGTAGTTTGTGGTGAATGGCGACGACTCTTTAGTTCTTTGTTGAGCACATTATTATGTGGTGAGTCCCTTGGTTGTATTCTGCTTTCTTCTTGTGAAATATTTGCTGCGTTTTCCTGCATATTTCTTCGTGACATTACTATAACGCGTAGGCGTTGAAACAGATTGGGTACATTGATAGCATACCTTTGCCTATTTTCAGCCATTGTTGGACAACAGTGTAAAATCAGTGCCGAAATTGTGACATAAACTGCGATTAAAAAGATACAAATTTGGTAAAAATTCGCCCTGAGCCCTGATAGGAACCTGAAAAATCCCCATTCCACGATACTTGCTGCTAGGCTGTCTGCAGCTGTTGCTGCATCAGGGCTGTTCTTAACCCCTAATTCCTGAAAAATCTGTTGTTGACTCTTGAATCCTCCCATAATATCGTTCAAAGATATGTGAGCTTGCAACTCAGACCAGTTATACATGATAACCTGATGAAAGATTGTGTTGTCGTCAACGAAGGTGTTGTTCCAATCCCAGTCGTAGATCTTTAGTTTTGGAATTGCGAAACCAGTCTTATGACTCCGGTTTTACCATCATAGAGATAACTTTGTCCATCTATCTCAATAGGTATGTCTTCTATATGGTCACAATTTCCAGGACTGCTTCCATCTGTGACGACATTTGTCAGTGGGTCTAAGTAGCCTGTATATACATTTCCATTAACTTTAAAACGGACAGGTAGTTCTTTAGTACACACCTCACCCATTGGTAAAAACTCGATGGCTGACTTGTTCAGTATTTGGCATGGGTACGTTTCAATCGTAGCGCCATTCGACTTCGCTACCAAATTTGCTCTTCCGAAGAGATGACGCATCGACATGGTCGGATGTGTCAACGTATTTGCCCTGATAATTTTGACAATAGTGTTCATAGACTGACAGGTGGAGTGTAAAGCATGTTGAAAAGTATATCAAACCAGTTGGTTGACATCAAATTCTACTGCCTGGAGGCTTGCCGCAAGGAGATCTGTGGTTACCATTCCTTGTTTTCCAACGTTTTTAACGTGACTCCTTTCGTGCCGCTTGTTGTTTTCCATATTAAACAATTGGTTTGACGTACGCAAGTGCTTGGGACTTCTACTGATGACACGGGAAACTATTCCCTGATCTGATACTATTACTTCGCGGCCATTGCAATCAGCGGACTTTTTGTGATTTGTGAACGTCAACGCTAAGCTCTTATCCCATGACAACCAACCTTCACCCATTTCTTCGCCTTCCATTGGTTGCCATTCCAGCAGTTGACACCTTTCCTGATCTTCTATTTCCCAAATTAGGAAGCTTGAATCCTTTAGGGCGCACTCACGTTCGTTATAATTGCAATCGGTGACAATTCCAGCTGTACTTTCCATTGTCGGTAAATCATGCTGTTTGTAGACGTAGGCTTCATACATAAAGCAGTTTACAGCCTCGAAGACTTTCCATTGACAGCAGTAGACGCCACCACCCGGATAGTACCAGTTAAGATTGTTTTCAGTTTGCAGCAAATCACCTTTTTGAACCAACGCTCCATATTGACATCTGCTAAATTTTTTTCATTCTATGACACTCTGCGGATGTAACTGGGAGGGCTTCGCTTTTCTGCCTTTTGAGATGCTCATCGTTGAAAAAGTAAGTGAAAGTTTGTACCGTTTGTTTCATGATGACACATCTCCATGTCTTAGTTTTGTACTGCAAATGGTTCCGTTTATAGAGCTGAAGCTTAGTTACCTGAAGTTTTCCTGATTTATTAAACATGGACATGCCGGTGCAGGATGTTACCTCTGGTAGTTTCCAAAGCTTCCGCTCGTTCTGGACATCGCAAATCATTGGTGACGATTCCAACGCGGCTGTATGTGTAAGCTCCCATACTGCCAAACACAGGATGATTCTAAGTAGTCCGAAAAAAACTGTGAATTTTGCACTGCCCCCTCCTTTCCCCCTCCAATTGACTCGTCGCCGTGCCAGATTTGAACTACGACGGCTACTTGCATGATTCCTACCGGGACTTATGCCAGGCGCAGGACGTCGCCGTGACGTCATCAAAATTTCCGTGGCGCCACGGAGGCTCCCTTCTGGGCCAATTTTTTGCGCTTCTGGCCGCTTTACAGCAGGTGCAAAAGTAGTGGTCGTAATAGCCCCCACCAAGTATGAGTACTGTTGGGGCAACAATCTATCTACTTGCTCACGGAGAACACTATTCTCAAACCGCAACTTTTCTATTTCTACTTCTTCAGCTACTTCACCATTTTCCGACGTACCTTCAACCCATCCCGTGACTTCTTCAGTTGGTTCGATTGTGCTTACTCGCACTGGACGACGCTTGATCGGTGACTTATTGTTATAACTAGGTTTACCTGTATTCTGGAATGGTGACTTTACCCTGCATTGATTCATCATGTGTCCTACTTTCTTGCATCGAAGGCAAATCGGCTTTCCGTCAGCGGTCCATTTCGGTGAGCTTTTGGCTCGTCTGATTGGTCTTGTGTACTCTCGGGTCTGGTTGCGGTCACTGGCACGTAGAAGGTCATCTCGGAACTTCCGCAGGGTTTCATCAATTCGTTTCTACAGGCCTTCAAATTCTTGGCGCCAATCAGAATCTCCAACTGTAACGGCCCGGACAGGGAAATTTGTCACTGGGTGCCGGCCCCCACGACGATTCCCTGGAAAACTTGAATTGCGCTTTTGTGACTTGCGCAATTCACTAAGTTCACGCCTAATTTCTTGTAGCTCCTGTACTTGAGCAACACTATCGCGTGACCCTTGTCGTGACTTACCCCTGCGAGCCTCTAACGCCTCTGTGTGACTTGACGTGACTTTTGTGTACGATTGTGTAACTCTTCTGAACTCACCATTTCTTTCGCGGGTGGGTGAAATGCTTTACGCAGAGCTTGACACAGCTGTACGTAGTTGTTTTTAGTTGTTTTTCACCGCTTCAGGTAGCTGCCGGTAAAACTGCAGCGCATTACCGCGAAATAATGACGGTAACTTAACCAACTTTTGGGTTTCTGTGAATTCTTCCGCTCGACTCATTAGCTCAAACAACTCTATATACTCCTCAAAATCTTCCCCAAAATCACCATTGAAAAATGGGATGTTTAGACATCTTCCAGAAACCCCACGTCTATTACTACTAGATAGTGATTCTGTTGTGTGACTTAATCTCTCAAGTTCTTGCCGTAAGGTAGCTATCTCTTTCTCCATGTGTCTACGCTCTCTGTTCTCGTGACGCAGAGCGCGTTCTGTTTTTGTGTCACCCAGTGTATTAATTTTGCTTTAACCACCGTTTGTTTTATAAATATGTGACACTTGGTAACACACTAGCAATTACCCTTGTAAAGTGCGTACCTGATTGACTGTCAAACAGTAGTGACCTTTGAAATACACCACACTCCGAGGTTGACGAGGGTTTCCACTGATAGTGAATTTGGTGATCGCTTTTGGTATTGGTCTTCCACCGCCACAGCTGTTGTTTTGCATTTTGCAGGTGCGTTGTAGACTATTGCAAAGTACTTCAGTAATGACTGCACGAAGTTCCAAACAGATCGTTCTGTAAAATAAATACAGTTGTGAATTTTAGTTGTCGTAAAACTTAACCCAAGTCACCGACCTAGTGCAGCAATTAAACCTTCGTCACCCTACTCGCAGCGCCATTACCCTCTCTCCATGTGACCTATGCTTTTAAATGACATTCAATAAACTGCATAGTGTATGACAGGCAAAATATTAGACAATATGTACTATAATACCTAAATTTTGATATGGATCGTCAACAATTTTTAATAATTCATTTTGCCAATTATTGAGGCTTTTTCTAGTTAACATAAATCATAACTATATTTGTCAACTTAGTACCTTAAGACCCTAGTTCAACTTGTACTAATAACTACTATATACTAAGGCAAGACATAGACTTAAGACACCACAGTTACTAGACAATTTTAATTGACAGTAACATAGTCCTTGGTAATTTAACGTGACTTTTTAGACCCCTTTAACACCGCGTGTGACTTCTACAAGTACGAGCCATTAAAGTTCCTGCCTTGTGTTAAATAGAATAAAACAGGATTCTGAAGTACAAGAGACAGGTAAGGTTCGCCGCCATGGGATCTTTCTCAACGAATTTACATCATCGTTGTAGAGCGTGGGTTATCTCAATCGCCGAGCCGACGCCGGCGGTGTGTTATCCAAAGGCTCCAGAATTCTGCGAAAACAAGCAAGATAATATGACTTACAATTTAGAAAACCGTGATTAAATCGGTACAACAGCCATTATTTTTAAAAGAATCAGCAAGAATCAAAATGAGAATAATTTCTTCAAGACACAATTATTTTACAGTGAATTACCAAATAAGCTTAACAGATAGCAGCTTAGCTGCCTTCTATTTTGACTAGATAAAACACACGTTATGAGAATGATCTAGACATACATAGGCACAGTAGCAGCATACGTATACCTATGTCCAAGATCCACGAACAGAATACATAGATATGTGCTTTTTATTCACAATTTTTCTTCCTCAGCAGACGTACTTGTGTTACTTTGATTGCATTTTGTACCAACCTTCTGTGTTCCTGGTTAATATATATATATATATATATATATATATATATTTACACTAAATTTTTACTTACCAAACAACTTAATTCAAAGTTTAGGTGAGTTGCAATTGCAATATTTTATGCAATATTTTATCTAAAGGCGATGAAAGCCATTTTAAGCACCGGCCCCAGGAAGGCTTGTATAACGAGATACCGCTGCACAACAGGTTTTAAATGACCTCTGGTCAGTTTACTTGAAAAAGAATGCTTAACGCTTACTGAAGCTTTTGCCGTAAGATTGGGCTTGTTTGACAAACATTTTGAGCGACGAACATTTTCGTCAACGAACTTTAAGTTCAAGTTAACTCAGTGTTCAAAACTTCAAACTAATTCAGTGTTCAACTCTCAAGGAATTCAGTGTTCAACTGCAAACATTTTTTCCTATTATTCACTATTCAGTGTCCAACTACGAATTCAGTGTTCGTCGTTGAAAGTGTTTCGATCAATTCAAAATTTTCAACAACGAACATTTTGCTTCAATAATCCGGCCTTGGACTCAAATTCCGCTAAATCCAAGTTTGGATTTCTTAACTGCAGTAAAAACGAGCGTCATAGAAAACACAACTTCTCAAGTAAAGTTTTTATTATATATTCTTAATATGTCAACATGACTGGTTTAAAACAAATAATGTACAACTTTCACACACAAGGGTGCATTCATACATAGTATACTTAACAGCTAGTAAAATAATTGCAAATAATTTGTCACTATTGAATACGGAGCCAGTAACGGGATTTCTTTTGCCAGTTGCGCGGTCCAGCTTTAAGTACAAATCTAATTACTTCTAAATTTAAGTATAAGTTAACACAAAAAGTTGATTTTATAGACAAATCTTTAAGTTCAATTCCTGTCCGTTACGCCGGTAAAATTGTGAAAATATGGCTCTACTCATAAATAATATGCACCTGAGGTTTCGCAAAAATAGCCAAATAGGAATGCTCAAGCGGTTAGTAAGGTTAAGCGGTCAATAAGTAAGAATCGACTCTAGACGGTTGAGTGCATTGTCATATATATAAATAAATATCATAGAAAAGCTAAACAGTAAACAGATTATCGTTCAGTATCGTTCAATGTCAATCGTTGATAATAGCTTCATCCCATGGTCCATGAATTGTGCTAGAAAGAAAATAAACAATGAAATTAAAATAAAGTTAACAATAACTAGTTAGTTAGTTAGTAAAAGTTACTAATTATGAATCAACAATTAACCTTTAGGATCGGCTCCTACTTGTAGGGTCTGTTAAGAGAGCAAAACTACAAAATAATCTCGATACTATTGGTGAAAATAATGCTACTTGTGGCGAAAAAATTTCGTAATTCTGCCGGCTGAACGGACATACGGCTGTAAGTATGAATAGACCCTAAACCCAACCTTTTGAGCGGCTGCATTCGCATCAGCAGAACGGGGCAGCCCAGGCTGACAAAAGCGTGCAGCATCAAATACAGCGCGCCAAGGGGAGCGGACAAAAAGGCAAGCAGGACGCAGACCAACAGACTGCCCGTCAGACACAGGGTGACCACTCCCACAGGGTATAGGTAGCTCTAAAATATAAGGTGCCTTCATTCATAGTAGGTTTAGAAAGTATGCCCTCATTGATTTAAGTTTATGTTCGTCTCTTTTTTTCTACTTTTGAGTCATAGGCAATAGGCATACATAGGGGGGGGTTATGGTGGGGACACCCCCAAATCGAGGGGCCGGCGGGGAGGGTCCCAAAATTTGGTGAAAATGACACGTTTTTAGAAAAATTTTAAAAAATTTTGCAAAATTTAGGGTATTTTTGGTCGATCAGGTGGGAGAGGGTCCGCAAAAGTTGGCCGAAGAGGCACCCCCAAAATTTTGACAATATTACATGTATATATGGTCATAGGAGTAAGAGACCATTTTAGGTATTATTTCATCGACTCGGGTTGTTTTCCAGAAAGCAAAGGTTTCGGGATATTTAGATTGTAAATATTTACGAAAAATCACATGCAAAACCCCTCATATTGGTATATTACACAAAATGTAAGCTATCTCTTTTATACCGTTCTATCAGACCAGACATACGGCTGTAAGTATGGATCCAGCCTTACCCGTATCTGAGCCTGCAGCATGGGAAACAGAGCGAACATTTGTAGGGCCAGCGTGAGCATAACGAACACGTGCGACACACCGCCCAGGCGAGAGATCAGGCAGACGCACGCAAACAGGGCTGCGTTCACCGAGATGGCAGGGCTCACGCTGAAATACCACCAGAAATAGGGATTAAATGGATTAACCACAGACCCTGTTGAGAAAAACAACGGATTAACTAAAAGTTAGCAATTATTAGTATGAACCGGACTTAACAGTATGAGTAATCCTAAGTGAACGGATTTAGCGGATTAGATTTAAATTTACTTTACAAACAAAACAGCCATGAACGGTTGAATCATGAATTTAAACAACTTGCCCTCGGCTCTACAGCTTAGCGCTCTAATTAGAGGTTCAGTTATTACGCCAAATGCTGACTGCCTTAAGACTCCATACATATTACAAGGTCACTTTATATACTTAATGTTAACAGCTAGTGTGCAAAACTAGTTGATTCCTTACGATTTCATCAAATAAACTCATTACGAATCCCCAGATTTTGCACCTACAATAATTGTTACAATTGTAAGACTTGTAAAACTGAGCAACAGAACCCTGCTGTAAGCATAAGTATGAATGGACCCTTACATGGGCGCTTGCACGCCGTAGTCATGAAAGGTCACATTGGCGATGAACATGCAAGTTGCGGTGGCATAAATGGTGTCCGTCGAAATGCTCTCAGTTAAGCTCTTGAAGATGGGACTTAGACTCCAGCAGGCAGCCAAGAATATAGCCAAAGTACGGGCATCGTTGCAGGCTGGAATAGAACGGGTTAAGGGGATTAAATAAGGGATTAAATTAAGCAAGGAAGCACTTGGTCTTAGGTATGGGGATTAAAGGAATTAAAAAGGGATAAGATTAGGAGGACAACGACAGTTCATAAAATATACTAATTGTTCTTAGGGATAGCGGATTAAAAAGATTAAATGAGATTAAATTAGACGGTTAAGCACGGTTGATACTTATTCCTTAAAGACAAAAGGACAAGGCAATACTTTGGTCAGCAGCTGTGAAGAATTGATACATCGTTTGGACTAATTATTTCAAACGACAAACTGGATTTAAAATGCAGGGCGCTGAAATTTAAGTCCGTTAAATCCGGAGGTTTAGGAATGGCATTTTCAAGCATGCTTTTTAAACCACTTAAGCCCGGTTCAGACTTGTCCTTAAGGACATATGGACAGGGCCAAGGACAAACATTGCTTAGCTGCTGTGAAAAATTGACAAAAGCGTTTGGATTGATTTTTGCATACAATCTGAAAGTAACTCTAGCTTTAGTTTTGCAACAATTTGGCAGATTTAGCCAGAGACTTTTTTAGAATTGCTTATGGACAAAACGATAGGGACAAGCATAAGGATGATTAAGAACCGGGCATTAGTCGGACTAAAATTAATTCCTTCAATCCGGCAAAAGAATAGGCGCTCAGATTCAACGGAGAGTTTATTGTCTCAAAAATCAATCTCAATATACACCAAAAAAATGGTCAATTTACTGTCAACCTTTAGTCCAAAGGCCATTGACTGGCTGATTGTCTCTGGACAGCAATAAGTGTGACCCGTAGCCAGCCAATAGTAAGCCAAGCGAACAAAGCCAAGTAGTCCAGGGGCTAAGCTGGTCACTGTAAAGCAGGCTGAAGATGCACACATACAGGAGCACGCTGAAATTACGACCAAATCTGATTGACTGGTTGTCAGCGGTACTGCAATCTGATTGGCTGGATTGTTATTGGTCTGGTATAGATTTAAGACTGGTCCAAACTTATCCTGTTATTTGTCAGTAATCTAGTGTAAACAAACAGCTCAGAAAATTGTTTAAAAAAAAATACCTCGAAAAAAATTTTGCGCAATCAGAGCTATTGCAGATCTAAGATAGAAAATCAGCTGTCAAATTTTTTGCGGAAGTAAATGAAAATTGGCGCTAATGGAATAAAAAAATGGCGCTTACAGACAAACGAACACCTTTTGTCTCAGTTCCCATTAGACAGAAATAACAAACAAAGAATAAAGTCTTACATTTTTATTTCTATGTCGTATGGCATTTACAAACCTCCTGTATGCCTTTATGGCGACAGAGTCTAAGATTGTCCATTTGTCCGTAAGTACAAATTTTGAATCCACAAGTGTTGGATAGAGCACAAAAATGCTACCAATTATGCTAAATATAAATCATACCAACAAACTTGTTGCATAAAGACACAGGAACCAACCACAGCTTCCCAAAACGAATATGTTTCCACGCGCACTGAAATAGAAAAGTCGACTTGCAAATGCCGGGTTCATTTTTGTCTTTATAACACACAGCCACGCTGGAGAATGTCTCACTCTTCTTCTACAATACTGGGACACTATTATGTACTCTTGGTACGACGAATCAAAGAAAATCCAAGCAAATCCACTTTAGAGATAATGCCTTTTGCAACCATAGTCAAGAACGATTGAAAAAAGTCAAGAGCGATTAAATTCAAAAACTAACTATTTAGCTTCAGGTCGATCAGAAAGTCTTCGCTGCAATAGTTGTCTGGGTAGTCCTGTTTTTCGTACAGAACCTTCCGCCATGGACGTCTTGTAGCTTTGTTTGCCATTCTGGAATGAGTTGAACGGTTACAAGGAGCGGCCTAGACGTTACACGTACAACACAATACGTCGGCTCGATATACATACAACTATCACTGGACAGGAAGGAAATTACTGGGAGGGGGTTCCCTCTGAGGGCAAAGGGGGTGCGGATCTGCGGAGCGACCTTTTAGCCTAATTCGGTGTCATGAATAGAGTCTGACATTAACTTAAGGAAAGAGCCATGCATACATGTAGTTGGGGGGGAATGGGTGGGGGAGACAAGACCCCCCAAATTCGGTCACGGGGGAGGGAGGGGGGTCCTGCTAGGGGGAAAAGAGGGGGGAGGGTCCCGGCGGGAGTGAAATTTTGGCCAAAATTTGAAAAAATCGGCATTTTTTGTGAAATTTAAGAGATTTTTACCAAAATTTTCGCCAAAAATTGTCCAAATCGGTGTTTTTTGGTCAAAAAAGGTAAAGAAGGCAGGGGAGGGGGTCAAACATGAGTTGATGCAGGGGAGGGGTACCCAAAATTTTGGTGCGGTTACATGTTTGGAGCCATGTATGTTCTTACAGTTGAACTTTGCAGGCTGAACGGACATACGGCTCTAAGTATGATTCGGCCCTTAAAAATCTCACGATAGGCTAAATTTGTAGGTAAAAGGGGTGTTCAATTACGCTGTCAACTTCTGAGAATTAATCTTGTAATAATGTAATAAAGGCGTGCCGTAAACGTTAACTAACGGTTACTGCTATTATTCACGTGTACACGCTACTTATCCGTGTGACCGTTTACACGTTAAGCATCTGTGTAACCGTTTACACGGCTCCTATCCGTGCATTGGTTACACGTCAGTAACCCTTTGCTAACGTTTACACGCTGCAACCGCTAAGTAACCGCTGATAGAGACCCTTGTGTACACGTTAAGCTTAGCATGAACTCGGTTACACGCATGTACACGGTCCGTTCCGTCTAATCGTGCCCAGTTCTACTTGCGCCTATTTCTTTCAGATACGGACAAGTCAACCAAGACCTACACAAAAGCAGGTGCTATCATGTCAGCTAAGGATTTGTCCAATACTCTGCTGCATTATAAATCGTGATTTCGCACAATTTTTTTCATAATAAAACCAGAAAAACTAAATTAGTGACAAAATTTTTATTCTACAGTCATCATTATATGTATATTTTTATACGCAGTTAACAGCAGTTATTATATAGTATCAAGAGTTACAAATAAGGTTACCACAACGCACTCTTAATAGCAATTATATGTATACATTCAGTTCAAACTTAAAAAAAGAACAAAAAACAGATACATTAATACGTTCTAAATAGTTATTAAAATGAAAATTGTAAGAAAATAACAGAAGTTACACGGAAAAAGTATGTTACAGTACTGGTAATATTGACGGATTATAATTCGGCTTTGACAGCAAGTAGAGACAAAGAGTTGATTCATACTTTCAGACGTATGTATGTCCTTTCAGTCGGAAAAAATTAATAAAAAAAATCCGGCACCAGCAATACATAATGGTAAAGCGACTAGTGGCGTGATTATTTCGTAATTTTGCCGACTGAACGGACATACGGCTGAAAGTATGAATCGACCAAGAAACTTCCAAATAAGGACAAGTGAATAAAAAAATTGACTTTTTAATTGCGGTCGACTCATGACCAACTAAAAACCCACCCACCAAAAAACATTTCGTATCGTATACCTGACTTTTTTCAGTTACAGAAGTTATGAAAAATAAAAACACATTACAAGAAAATTTTTAATCGTATTCAATCAAAATATCTAAATCTGAAGGTCAATTCATACTTTGAGAAAATCTCACCAAAAATCCCTACATTTTCTTTCAGTTTTTAAAATATTTAGTACTTTTAAAAAGTTTTCACAAAACGATTGACCAAAGTAAAAAAAAATAAAAAAAGTAAAACTTACTTTATTTGGCAAGTATGAATCAACACTATGTACACGATTGAAGAATATAATCAAAAAGTAAATCAACACCTAGGGGCCAACTCCTAAAATGGATTAAACGAATTGGATTAAAATCTGTTTTGCTCCCAAATATCAATCAACATTTTAATCTAATGCGTTTAATCCACTTTAGGTTGAACTATAAAACTTCTCAGCAATAATGAGTTGAACAGTATTAAGTCAATTCAATAGATTATAACATTGGTCAATTAAACTGCAAAACAAAATGCTAAGCGAAATTGGATTTTGCGTATTAAACTAACAGTCAAACATAAATTAAAAAAACCGTTTGTGACTTCTGAAAAAATAACACACGAAATAATTCGTCTTAAAAAACACTAATTAGTGTGAATTCGGCATTTTAAAAAATTGGCGTATTTACAAACATGAAATCTGAAGCCAAACAGCTTTCTTCACAAAAATAGACTACCAGACTTGACTAAAAATGTAAAAAACTTAAAAATTAATCAAATCGATCAAAGATTATGCTTATTTTCACACTAATAGTATTAAAAAACTGGTTTTTGAAAAATTGGAAAAAAAATCACGCGGCCTGCAACATAATTAGCTGTAGCTGCATGCGTAATTTTTTGGAATTTTGGCGGCTGAACCGAAATACGGCTATACAGAAGTAGGTATAAATCAACTCCAAAAAAAATCTAAATCGAAGGGTTTTATCCAAATTTGGATTTAAAGCTAATTAAAACTAAATTTATGAAGGGTGACATTCCCACCCTAAAAAAAGTTTTTTGACACGTAGTGAAATACTTAAAGTTGGACTTGAAACACTAACATTTCAAGTGATATGAGCCAAATTTAAGTGTTTCACTAGCTTTTGAGGAAAACTTTGATGTTAGGTTTGTCTATCAAGTCTGTCTGTTTAGCCCATTATATTAGAAAAAAGCATAGGAGTTAATTTATCAGGCTCCTAACTTAAAACAATAGCACTATATCACAGACATAGGATAATACAAAAGTAGGTAATGACGCTAGAAATTGTAACTACTGGCTTCACAAAAGCCAACGCGCAATAATTTGTCGACAAAAATTTCAAATTTCTCGACAATTAACAATATTAGGCTTGATTCATACTTACAGCCGTTTGTCCGTTCAGCCGCCAAAATTACAAAAAAATCACGTCACTAATAATGTATCAGATGCGTATGTGGTGTGATTATTTCGTAATTTTGTCAGCTAAACGGAAACGGGGCTCTAAGACGTGAATCGAGTCATAATACTCCTTCAAAACCAATGAATGAAATTAACAAAATTTACAAATAAATATAGTACAAAACCGTGCAAAAAACTTGGATTCGGCTAAATTGAAAAGATACAAGTGATTGTGTTCAAGAGTACATAATAGTGGCTCACTCTTAACAACAGACTTTGTACTCTTGGTAATTTTTGCTACTACTAACCTCTAATGAGAATGAGGTACTCATACTAAATAAAAAACGCACGCATTGCTACAATAAAAAAAGGGGAACCCCCCTTAGGGAAATATCAGCATATATTTAGGATTTTTTAAGGAAATCCAAGCTTAAACTCTAAACACTAACCAAAACTGAGTAAACAAAAAAACAAGTGCGCAAGCAGGAGACTGAAAAAAAGATAGATTTTTTGACAAATTCATGAAGGTTTTTAAAATAACTTTCATAAATTTATCAAAAAACACTAGATTTTTCACAAATATGCCAAATTCCAGGAATTTAATACAGGTCAGGGTTGATTCATATTAGTATGTGAGACACTAAAGTAATTTGAATAGCTATAACGTACTGGATATGAATCGATCCTAACTCTACCAAGAGTACATATTAATGAAACTTCATAAATCATCATAACCGTATGCACTCTTGATACAACAATATGAATGCCAAAACAAAAATTATAATATACTATTTATACTGAAACATTGTAGTGCTAGTAATATCTCGAAGTCTTCACGACGAATATCCTTTTGTCATAGCGAAAAAAGGGAGTCATAGTCATAGATACAGATTTATGTCCATTCAGTCAAAAAATAAAACAAAAAACATCAAAAAATATATTATACCAATTCTTGAATTTACTAAATATATTCCTACCGCATCAAAAGTACTAAAAGAGAAACAATACTGTAAAACTCCCAGATATATATATATATATATATATATATATATATATATATATATATATATATATATATATATATATATATATATATATATATATATATATATATATATATATATATATATATATATATATATATATATCATACAGTCAAATCAATAGACTACACCACACAACAAAATAGGATAGATAAATAGCTATGGTAAATAAAGTGACAATTAAAATAGAATTTTGTTTTTTGTTCCAACATTTTTTGATTAATAAAAAATTCATAAAGAAAGCTTATCTCAAAATAATTCAACTTTAAAAAAAATGGAGCGCTTAATTTCTTGTACTTCAAATTTGGACTTTCAATGCTATTTATTTATTAATTTTAAGTTTTAAACAAAATTACTTCACTAACAAAATCATCACATACAACGTTTCAGATAGAAAATAAAACAGGAATTATATTTTAAAAATACAAAACAGAACACAAATCAAAAATACAGTAACAACAATATTATAATAATTATAGTATACTACTAAAAAAACAAAAGAAAATGCTAGTAAATTCTGTCTTCAGTGAAATAAAGGCAAAACAACAATAGCTCAAAGCATCACGGTAGTAGTTGGATGTTGTTGTGGTGGTTATCAAACTAATCGTGTTAGCCGAATGGATTAGTCGGCCTAACAAGATTAATCGAGATTACTAGTCCAATCCGAGGATCGAGGGTTCGAATCCCAGACCAATAAATGTTTTTTCTCCAATCATTTTCGCCATCAAAACATCCGTTCAAAATCCGACATCAGATTCATTTGCATCGTCATGTCCACCTGATTAGCCATCTGAAATAAAAAATAAAAAAAAATTAAAAAATAATTAAAAAATTGATATTAAACAACATTTTCTATTGAAAAATGTTCCATTAAAGCTATGGATGACTTCACTGAAACGCAGCACATTCGAAACGTCTAGTTGTCTAGTGCCAGTTTCTTTACCGGATAGTTTTAGTCCAACTAAACTGCTTAAAAATCAAGCTTTCTAAAAATCGAGCCGAACTGGAACACTAAAAATCAAGCTGTTACGGCCGATTCATGCTTACTGCCGTATGTCCGTTCAGCCGGCAAAATTACAAAATAATCACGCCACTACTACTCTTAATGACCAGCTGGGGCGTGATTATTTCGTAATTTTCCCGGCTGAACGCAGACATACGGCTGTAAGTATGAATGTACCATCAAGAGTATTGGTCCCCTACCGCTTCTCTCCGCCTGCGCTCTTGCTCGCGCAGTTTTTCTCGCTCCCGAGCGTCTTTCAGCGGCGCTCGCGAGTCACCTGAGCCACTGGACTGGGTGGCTCGCTCTTTCTCTTGCTGCTTGGCCTTTTCCTTTTCGTCCCATTCGCGCTGTTTCCGCCTTTGCTCTTCCTGTTCGCGTAGTTGCTTTCTCTAAAATTCCGTACACACACGCTGTGGTAGCAAGAGTATATTATACGTATTATTATACATTGGTTGTGCCATCAAAGCAGACAGGTTTCGGGGTCAAAATTTTGCGGATGGAATCTCTCTGGCCAAAATTTCAGGGACCCTCCCCCGCTGATCTAGAGTTCTGCCCGGGCCTGTAGCGGGCCGCGGGCCGGGCCGGCCCGGGCCCGGAGAGATTTTTCAGAAATAGGCCCGGCCCGGGGCCCGGCCCGTAAAACTCCGGGCCCCGGGGCCGTGCGCGGCCCGCCGGGCCGTAGCGGGCCCCGGGCCCCGGGCCGGTCGCGGCCCGCCGGGCCTAGAAATCTGCAAGCCCAGGGCCGTCTCGAGCTTTAGCAACGTATGAACAATGACTGCATTGCATATATATTGATTTTTACAAGTGCGCAGGCACTTATACTACACTCAGACGCACACACAATGCATTTTCTCACTTGCTGAAGTCTGTGCCGGGCCAGCCCGCGGGCCCCGGGCCTGCTCCGGGCCGGCCCGCGTGCCCCGGGCCGATAGGCCCGCTACGGCCCGCCGGGCCTGTAGCGGGCCGCGGGCCCCGGGCCGGGCCCGGAAGCGTGCTAGTCGGCCCGGCCCGGGCCCGGCCCGGAAAATTTGCTAGTGGCAGAACTCTACGCTGATCGACCAAAAATAACCCTACATTATGAAAAAATTTCGAAAAAACAGTGCCATTTTGATCAATTCTTCAAAAAAACTTCCCCCCTGGCCAATCGATTTTAGGAGGGATTCCCCCCCCCCGTCCTCCCATCATACATGTAGCATATATATTTAGAGTACGTATCTGACACAATATTTCAGACGGCAGTGTTATTTTTTCGGCTAAACAGATAGACGACTGTAAACATCTGAATCGATCTGAATTAGTCAGATTCAGCACCAACTTTTGATCTGATGAGGGGAGATCAGAAAGCATCAAAACTATCAAAAAAGCATCAACAATAGGTGTGATGAACATGCACCAGATTCACACCATAAAACATTAATTTTAATTCAACTTTTGGCATCAAAACCAATTCGATTTGTTGCTATTTTCAAAACAGCATTAAAAACAGTTCTGATGCAGCGAATATTCTCCACAAGACATTTATTTTAAGTTCATTTTTTGCATCAAAACTAATATGCAATTTGATGCAATTCCCAAAATAGCATCAAAACAGCATCAGACGCCACCACACCAACCCTTTCCTCCTTCTCCTTGGCCTGTCGCTTGAATTCCTCAAAGCTGTTCTGAGCAGTGCTCTTGATGGCCGATGAGCTCTTGGCCGAGTCCGAGCCTGAGCCACCGCCCCAGCTGGGGCCGCCCGCCTTGCCACGATTGCTGGGTGTGCTGTTGCCACTGCCGCCGCCTGTACTCTTGACGGCGGGCGAATTGCTCCCCACAGAACCATCTGAAACAATCAGATTTGTCTGATCCAATACACTATTAGTGGCGTGATTATTTCGTAATTTTGTCGGCTGAATGGATCTGAATCATAATATGGCTGTCTGTGAGTATGAATTGACCGTCCCAACGTGTGAGTTACACAGAATGATCAAAATTTTTGAGCTAACTCTAATCGTTTAATATAAATTCAATAGTATACTTCAACTATAATAAAAAGGTCAGAGGATTCCGTTTCAATTCAACAAACTATAATTTTTTAAACTCTAACTTTACGTCAACATTAATAGTCAATTTTGCCCTTCTACCAAATATGCAACCTTACCATGTTTGGCCTGCACGGGCGAAGGCTTGGCGGAGGTGGGCTCGGAACCGGCACCGGTCCCGGGAGGTTTGGAACCCGATTCCATCTGTTCCAGGATCGCCCGCCCTTTGGACGCCAGGCTGGAGCTGGACGGAGCTGCTGGTAAATCTGGGATAGCAAAAAAACAACACTAGTTTTTAAAGACAGTTTAGTCGGACTAAAAAAACTGCTACAAAAGACAACACTGCGATTTCAGAAAAATTGCATGGTCAAATATTATGCCGATTTTTCGCACGACGATAGTTGAGTTCATTTCTAGACCGTAAACAAACAATTAGCTCAAAAGCATTGGTCAATTTTTCACAGCATCTGGCCCAAACCTGTCCTAGTCCCTGACCATGACGTGTCCTAAAAGACAAGTATGAACCCGGGCTTAATGCTCCACATTTACTTTAGATGCCGCGCTGATCAAAAAAGTAGCACTGTTTTTGAACAAAATAAACATTTTATAGAATCAAAAAGTAGTTATTCGCCTTTAATTTTTTACAGCGACTAGCTGCCAAAGTCAAGCTATCCATCAGTGTTCAACATTTTTTGGTCACACTTTCAGGGTGGAATGCATATTAAGGGCAGTCTAAAGTTAAAACCAGTCTAAGGTGGTCTATTTGTGTTCTATTTTAGTAAATTAAAAAACACCGTAACCAAAAATTCTACACGTATATACTATATCGGTTAGAATGTTGCTCCTAGACTGCGTTTAGCAAGACTGCCTTTATGCATTCCACCCTTCATTGTCCGAATGTCTACCCACCATTAGTGTTGATTGTTTTCAGGGCCTGTGGCGGTGGGCTAGTATTGGCAGGGGGGCGGGGGGCTGCGGCGGGCTTGGTCGGAGAGACAGGAGCAGCGGAAACGTCGGGGGCCGGTTTGGCTGGACCACCTAAAAAAATAAGGAGATCCTTAAAAGGGATAAGTGGAGTAGGGGACTAAAAAATCATTAAGATAAGAAGTTTAAAAATAAAAACGTACGTAAAACCAATGGTTTAGTAAAACCACCTTTGTGAAATCAATCCTTAGTGTTTCACTAAAAAATGTCATTTTCATAAAAATATAATAATACGATGACTGACATTTTTTGGGGTGAGGGGGGGAATATCCCCTAATTTTTGATTGTACCCCTTCCTACTATTGGTGGATCAACAACCCTTTTTCGGTCCTCCCCCCCGTTTATAAGCAACGATAAACATGTGTAAAGACATTGGTTATTCGTAGTTTTTTGCGCATTGCTGCCTGAACCGCAGCTATTTGTGACCAAAGTTTCATTTGCTGAGGCTGCTGTTCAGGTATGGAATCATGGTTGCTATGCCAAAGCCTGCAGCTTAAAAGGCGACTAGGGTGGAATTAGATTTCTAGTGTCCCCACTTTTAACCCCCTTCCAAACCGAAAAAATGTCAAAATGCGGTGGATTACTTTACGCCAGAAATATATTGTATATAGTAGAAATATATAGTCGAAAATATTAAAATATTGCTCAATTAAACTAACCCGTAGATTGAGAATTAGAGTTTGTGTTGGCCAGGGGGGTTTGGGGGGCGGCACCCCTTGCTTCGTGACTAGATGCACCACCCTGCTTCACAGCCTGAAAAACACAATTATTCACATAAAAAGATCTAAAAAAAGTGCAGCTACATCAGGCTTTATGTTTTTCGTTATATTGATAAAAAATACATAAAGGTAAATCCTGAAATTTAAAGTTTGAAATTTTATTCCGATTTAAAGTTTGACCAGAAATTGCCGAACCCTGAGACAAAACAAGTGGCGTGCTTTTTGCGACTACTCGCTGTACTCTTGATGCCTGCTATTTGTTCTTTTCATACTGAAATCGCGTGTTTCTTTTTGTCTCAGGGTGCAGCATATTTTGGTCAGATTTTAGTTAATCATTCTACCAGCTGAATGGACATACGGCTGTAAGTATGAATCGACTTTGGACACACAAAAATAAGTAGAAAGCTTCTTGCTGAAACTTGATGGGCCAAGCCGAAACCTGATTGACCTTTGACCTCTGAAACCTGCCAATCATTACCTGGGTATTATTAGTACTGGACGTGTTAGCGGTTGAGGGAATGTCGTTAGTTTTCACGGTCGCAGTGGGGTTGGTCTTGGCCCGCTTCTTGGGACTGGACTCTGCAACAGCAAAAGTTTACTAAAAAAGTTTGTCAAAAATAAGTTTTTCATTTATTTATTTATGTAATGTCTACTGCACGAGCCAGAAGGCTCGTTCACATAGGTCGACATTAATGAACGTACATATATTATCTAGGTATTTTATCTGTTCAATATTTAAAACCTGTTGAAAATGAGATTTAGGAAAATTTGTGGAGCTTGAAAATGATCGTTTAAGTTTTAAAATAGTCTGTAAACACTATTTTAATTTTTTATAGATAATTTAGTACAAAATTTATGTATTTGCGTACTTTTCTGCAAAATTGTAATAATTTAGTCAACCGCTGCAAAATAGTAACAATTTAGTCAACCGTCATTTTGGTTTTGAATAATAGCGTACAATCATGATAAAAAATTCAAAATTT
>JASANF010009721.1:0-11348 GCA_030248245.1 Trissonchulus sp. WLG1_4
CCCGCACCACTATATGCACCTATACATACACATTCATACAGGGGCGTAGCCAGGCGTACAAGGGGGGGGGGTCGCACCTTGTCCACTTTTTTGCTCACTTTTTTTACATTCTCTATTGTGGGGCACTCATTATTATATACATGAACAAAATGTAATTTTAGTCATTTGTAAATAAATTCACTGTTGCGGGGAGCGGGGGTCTTAAAACGGAAATTTGTCATTTAGGTAAATTAAAACCAGAGATGGGAAGGGGAACGTTACAGTGTATTACACAAGTATATATATAAATGCAGCATAATGTACTCTTGTAGACATGAATAGGCTTTGATGAAACTTTTTCGACAATTTTTTAGTTTTAGGCCAAATTTGGTCAATTAGAGACATTTCAGAATTTTTTATCGGCCGAGCGATAAAAACCAAGGGGGGATCCTTGTTGACAATTTCTTCGGTTTCGATCAAAAGGGCCGTAACCCCTCCCCCCCCCGGCTATGCCCTTACATGCATATGCTTTCGTGAAAGATAAAGGCAAGGAATACTAAGCCATGAAGTGCAGGGGTCTGCGTCTGGGGGCGGCAGCTCCCAGAAAAAAATTTTTGATTTTCAGGCCAAATTTTGTCAATTGGAGACCTATCGGAAATTTTTTTCAGCCGGTTTATAAAAAACCAAAGGGTGGTCCCTTTAGAGCGGTGAGCAGAATTTGAGCAAAATTTCAATTTTGGTGAGCAAAATTTCAAAATCGTGAGCATTTGCCCCGTATTTTGCCCAAAAAAACCCTGCCGTCAAGTTTTTAGCTGCCCGCCAAAAAACGGTAAGAGATAGCGAATTGAAACCGGTCCCAGCGTTTAGAGCAAGGTTAGGCCTACGACGGTTTTTTTGGTTTCCCGTGAAAACGTATATGTAGTCTATGAGCTACATGACGAAATATGAAAATGCGGATTTTTCCCCCGCCTGCTATACCCAGGAAAAAACGAAGATTTTTTCAGCATTTAGGCCTAAAATGGTCAAGTGGAAACGCATCAGAAATTTTTTCCGACAGGAAAATAAAACACAAGACGGGAACATCAGATCAGTCAGTGCATTACACAACTAAAGCAGCGTAATATACTCGTGTAGAAATGCAAATGCAGTATAATGTATATACTCATGTATATAGTGGTGCGGGAAAATAACCCTATTTTTAACTCGTCCTGTGCTCCACATAAATCGGATCCGTTAATGCTCGCGGCTGTTTATAACGGCCATCTTTCGCCTAGCTGTTGCACTAACAAAATGGATTCTAACTACTCACGTTTCTGCGTAATAATTCGCATCAGAAAAATTTTCTGGCCGGACCATAAAAACCAGAGGGGGACCCTTGTTTAAAATTTCAGTCGGAAAAATTTCGGGGGGGGGGCGGCCGCTGACCAGTACATATGAAGGATTCCTCCTTCATGTCCCTCCTTCGGCGGGAAAAAGTTTCCAATAGGCATCTCCAACTGGCATAATTTAGTTGGCCTAAAATCAAAACTTTGCCGATTTTTTCTGGTTGCTGTCGCCTCCCCACCCCTGCAACTCTATGGCTCAGTCAGTGTTTGTTGCTTTTGTGTTTCAGTATATAACGTGTGTACATGTGTATATTCGTGCAATGAGTATATACTATTTATATGCTTAATGTACTGTTTTTTTACATTTTTTCAGCTGTTTCATAGTAGAAAAAAGAACATTGTTAGCGAATTTGCGGCTTTCAATGTCAAAAATCTTCTTAAAGTTTTAAAATTTGCTAGCTTCTGGATTTTGTAATTTTGTTTAGCTCTAATTTTACTTTCGATGTCGCTCTGGTCAAAAATTAGCATTTTTTTGAACAAAATAAGCAAATATGCACAGATGTACATGGGGCGTCTGGGGGGGGGGGAAGCCCCCTCCAGATTTGAAATTTCGGGACAAGCCCCCCCTCAGATTTGACCCGTCGGGACTAGCCCTCCTCTCTGAAACCCTAAAATCGCCTCAGATCGCCGTAAAATGCTTCAAAAATGACGACAAAATCGCTAAAAATATCGGAATTTCGCAAAAAATTCCCCATTTTTAGGCAAAAATTGAAATTTTTAGGCAAAAATTGAAAATTTTTGCGTTTTTGGCACAAAATATCTCGACAAGCCCCCCCTAAAATGTCGAAAATTTCGGGACAAGCCCCCCCCAGACCGAGACCCCGTGTACATGTATGCAAATATATGTCATTGTTTGCATTAAGATTGCAATCAAGTGCATTTTAACAAACTCATTTCAGAACATACATGGGCAAGACCCGGGATTCACCCGGGATTTTCCCAGGTGGACCGCGCGACCGCGCAGCGGTCGGAGTTGGACCGCGCAGCCCGAGCGGACTGCTCTGAAAAACTATAAGGACCGCGCGCATGACGGATGTGATGGTTGATTGCGCAGTCACCGTAGATTGATTGCGCAGTCCAACTCGCAATCCTACTGACTGCGCAGTCTAACTCTAGATTAATTGAGCAGACTAATTAGTCTGCTCAGTCTAACTATTAATTGACTGCGCAATCCTAATGACGGCGCAGTCTAATTCTAGAGTTAAATAGCGAAGTCATAGAGATTGCGCGAATGCGCGGCCGATTAAGAGTTGGACTGCGCAGTCCAAAACTACAAATAGTCCGCGCAGTCCAACTCTTAATTGACTGCGCAGTCTAACTCTAGATTGATTGCGCGGTCCCACCTTCGGTTTTTATTGCCCGACCTTGAAAAATTTCCGATACGTCTCCAATTGACCAAATTTGGCTTAAAAAGTAAAAAGTTCTCAATTTTTTTAACAGCGCCCCCAGACCCCTGCAACTCTATGGCTTACTATTCCTTGTTATCATCTTGCATCAAAGGCTATGGTATGTATGCACAAGTACATCATGCTGAGTTCACGAATAATAAACTGACTGATGTGACGTTGCCATTTATTGTTATAATTTTCTGGTCGGAAAAAATTTCTGATACGTCTCCAGTTGACCAAATTCGGCCTAAAACTTGAAAAATCTCCTATCTTTTTTTGGGGGCTGCCGCCCCCAGCCTTCTGCAACTCTGATTTACTATTCGTTGTCATTAGCTTTCATCAACATCAAAGCCTATGCATTTCTACAAGAGTACATTATGCTGAATTTACTTGTGGAATATACTGTCAGATGTGACGTTCCTATCTTGTGTTTGAATTTTACTTTCGGAAAAACTTTTTGATACGTCTCCATTTAACGAAATTCGGGCTAAAAATTGAAAAAATCTCCATTTTTTTCTGCCCCACACCCCTGCAGCCTGTGACTTAGTAATCTTGGGTTGTGATTGTGAATGTGAATTTATTGAATTTTTAAATGTTAAAATTACTAAAAAGTGCATTTTAACTCAACACAAAAACTCAGAAAGTCATTCCCCCAAAACTTTTCTGGGTGGGCCACTGACAGTGAATTTATTTAGATTAAATAAAGACTATTTGTTTCACTAAAAAACTCTTTTTTTTGTTTATTTCGTTAGTTATTTTTGTTTATTGTTATCTTCTCCTCCTCTTTTGATAGTTTTTTCTTGCCTTTGTTATTAATAATAATAATAATAATAAATGACTGACTATATACTAACTACATTTTGCAATGGACCCTTTCGCCTGGGGTGAAGGGACCGCGCAAGAAATTGTTAGTTTTCCCGGGTTCATTTTAACCATCTTGCCCATGTATGTTTCAGAAGCATCGAAAAGTTTTTACCCCCAGAAATTTTTTCCGACTGCGTCATTGTCCATGCATAAGCTTTGGAAGAGAATAAGAACAAAGACTAAGCCAAGCCACACAGTTGCAAAAATCTGCAGAAAAAATAGGGAATTTTTGACTTTTATGCCAAATTTTTTCTATGGGAGACGTATATATGTATCCTAATTATTTTCTACCGGGCAATAAAAACTATCGGGAGTATATACTCTTGTGTAAAGATTTGGAGGGGGGGCATTCCGTTCATTCCAGCCCCCTGGGTATATATATACGCCCTTGGGTTTGATACAAATTTAGTATTGTAAACTTAAGGGGAGGGCTGTATAAAATGCAGTTCCAGATTTGGGGTCACCTTTGAAGGCAGTCTTCGTACTGCTTTGTTCAAATTGAGTACAGTGTTGCGTGTGTGTGTGTGTGTGTGTATATATACATATTGTATTTTCATATTTTTTTCAGGTCTCTCGGGATGCATTTGACTCAGAAGTTCGCAAATTTTTGTCTGTGGAAGCAGGTTAGTTGTTTTTTTCAAGTCCAACGTCCTTGTGCTGTGCTGTGCAAAATCACTGTCGGTAAACTGTGCTGTTCAGGGACACAGTATATATAACGCACAATCCTTGATTGCCTAACGCTGCGTTAGACGTTAGACGTTAATTTATTGCACACAAAAAGAAGCGTAGTAATCATAACACATCAGTGAGGAGAAAAAAGTAAACAACAACGCAAAATCACAAAACAAGAAAACAAAAAGGCAGTCCAACAATGAAATAGTAGACAAATAACAAATAATAATACATATATAATATATATGTTGCGTTTTGTAAAAATATAATATATATATATAGCTTTTTGCAGTGCATAAAAGTTCCAGTCGTAACACTGTGAAACTTTTGAGCATTTCTTTAGTATAAATTCGTATAAATCCTCTGTTCGTTTGAAATTGCTTCAAATATACATAGCATTTCAATCTATTTTTGATTTCATTCATACCGACAATTCTGGATCTTCGGTATAAGCAAAAAAACTTTCTGAGTCATTGTACTTTCATGTTTTGTGTTACAAGCATACATGTAAGTAACGCGTCAAAATGTTGGCGGCTTCTTTCGCCAAATTTTGGGGACCCTCTCCCCTGATCGGCCGTAATACCGTAAATTTTGCAAAATTTCGTAAAATTTATCGAAAAGTGCCAGTTTTACTAAATTTTGCCCAAATTTATGGCATCCTCCCCCCGGCCTCTGGATTTTGAGGGGGGTCCTCCATCCCCCATCATCCTATAAGTAGTGTTGAACAGAAGGTCGTGATAATGACGTACACTGATAGTAGTTGTTGGATCGTGAGTCTATTATATGTATAGCGTTTTACATGTGTGCGTTTACGTAAACTTAGGCGCATGGTTTGTCTAATGCCTAGTTCATACTTGTCCGTGTCCGTGTCCGTAAGAGACTGTCCGTAAACTAGCACAAGCAAACCACTTACAACGAGGATTTTTTGCACATCTATAGACATCTGTTGGTCTAGCTTACTCGTCAAAAATTGCTGTTAATAACTGCAAACAAATGTTCTACAACAGCTAATTAAAGTTTTTGCTTACGGACAAACGGACACACTTGCGGACAAGTATTAACTAGGCTTAATGCTCTAATAGTTCCTTTGTTTGCAGTTCCTCTGCATAACGCTTTGCTCTTATCCATTTTGAATAAATGCCACTCTCTCTCTTCTCCAACCTCGTCAAATCTAAACGGAACATCTCAGCAACATTTTAATTCGAAAGTATGGAATTGTTTCTGCTTGAATAGAGATGTTGTTGTTGTTGTTGTTGTTGTTGTTGTTGAGGTCGGCAGGCGTCACAGTCAGAGGGTTGACTGCGCGAACGCGTCCACGCGTTCCGGGCACTCGAAAAAGGACGAGAGAGGAGGGGTGGGATCGCCGAAAATACGCATTCGCTGCATGATGGTTGCAGGGCAACCTTGCAGCCAGTGGGTGACATCTTCTATGTCTTCCCCGCACCGTTTGCATGTTGGGTCTTCGCCAAGGAACTTTCCTCTGTAACCTTGTAGTTTCTGGTGGTGTCCTGAGCGTAGTCTGGCTAGTCGCACTTGTTGCATTCGGGTAGGGAGCTGCACTGGAGGGTGCTTGCTGTAGGTTGATTTCACTAGCTCGTGCTGTATGTCCTCGTCCTTGATTTGTGACTTCACCAGGCTCCGAACTGCTCGCCAGGTCAGAGACTTATTGGCTTCATCTTCACTTTCCATGGCTATTTTGGCATGCTCATCTGCCAG
Source organism: Trissonchulus sp. WLG1_4 (assembly GCA_030248245.1). NCBI lineage: Eukaryota > Metazoa > Nematoda > Enoplea > Enoplida > Ironidae > Trissonchulus > Trissonchulus sp. WLG1_4. Next base: position 6,005 of record JASANF010009721.1, read on the forward strand.
CTCATTACCGGTGATATTCACATGGCTGGGCACCCACTGGATGCACAGTTCACCCCGATAGTTGTCCAGTGTCGTCCGCAGCTGATCCACTTTCGGTGATTGAGCGTGCGGGGGGGAGGTTAGTGCCTTGATCGAAGACTGGCTGTCAGTGCAGATTAGGCAGTTTGGGTCACCGTTGTCACTTAGCCATGAGAGAGCCAGCTGGAGTGCTTCTATTTCTGATTCATAGGAGCTTGTGTGTGAGTTGCCTTTCTTTCTTTTGATTTCCACAATTTCTGGTGCTGATGGAGGTCCGGTGGTCACTACTACAGCGGAGCCGCCTTGTCCGTTTCCGCCGTCAACGGACCCGTCGGTGTACAGGGTGAAGCTTGCACAGTGACTAGAAATGACTGAGATTGCGGTTTCTCTAAGCTCGATATGACCCGTATCTTTTTTCGACTTCCCTTCCACCAGTGACCGGCTGCTCCAGCGTCCCGCCTTCCAGGTCCAGGCTGGAGATCTGGTGCTTGTCAGGGTTTCAAGAGTTGCAGCGTGCAAGATGTTCTTAGAATCCATACTTTCGATGAGTCCTTGGGCTGCATGTCTTAGGCTACTCCGACCGGTTGTGCGATGATTTACTGATCTTGAAAGTGCATCGCTCCTTGGGTTCGATGTTGGCAGACACTTGGCTTTCAGAAATCCTTTGACGATGTTCCGCTTGCGAATAGTTTTGTAGGATGGGACATCTGCTTCAGCTCGTAAAGCTTCAGTTGGAGTCGTCTTTAGTTGTCCCGTCATCAGTCTTAGTGCTCTGTTCTGTGCCCTTTCCAGGGCCTCCACGTGGGTCGCGGAGAGCCAGGGTTGCCAACCTGCCGCTCCGTAGTCCATGACACTTCTGATGGTCGCAGAGAATAGTTTCTTTGTAGTGTCTTTCTTCCATCCCCAGTCGCGTTTGGCGGTGCAGCCGATCATCCAGCAGTTCTTGTTGACTTTGCTGGTGACCTTTTCTACATGCTTTGCGAATGATAGTGATCTGTCAAATGTAATTCCGAGAAACACAGGGTGGGGGTTGACCTTCAGTTCTGTTGAGCCAATGTGCACTGATGGTTTCCAGGATGCTTCTTTCGAGTAATTCGTGAAGTATGTCACTTCACACTTGCTCGCGTTTAGGTGTAGCTTCTCTTGTTCGCTCCATTCCTGGATGATTGAGACGCCAGCTTGCACTCTGCTTTCCGCCTCTAGGCGATTCCTGTGGGTGACCCAGATGGCCGCATCATCTGCGTAAAGGCTAGAGTGGATGTCATCAGGAATCAAGCCTCTGAGGGGGTCGATGAAGAAGAGAAACAGCGTCGGAGATAAGACTGCCCCCTGCGGCAGGCCCTGGCGCAGGTTCATTTTACGCCCCACTGATCCGTTGACTTTCGCTTGTGCGCGCCGATTCCGTAAGAAGCCGTTGATCCATCTCACAAATCTTCCTGGCACGCCCGTGGCAATAAGCCTGCTGATGAGCCGATACTTCCAGACCGTATCAAAGGCCTTGCTGTAGTCCAGAAGAGCCAAGACTGTCCGTTGCATGGGTTTCATTTGAAAACCGTCGCTGATGTTTTGTGATATCTTGATGATCTGGTCCTCCGTAGATCGATGCTTTCGAAACCCAGCCTGATCTTTATTGAACCAACCGTGCCGTTCTGCTAGATATGTGAGACGGTTCGACACCATGCGTTCCATAACCTTGGCTACACAGGAGGTCAGGCTGACCGGGCGATATGAATCCACATTAGACGCCGGCTTTTTAGCTTTGAGCAGGGGTATAATAGTAGCGTCTGTCGCGATGTTGTTGCAGTTTTTCACGTGATAATATTGCTATATAATATATATATATATATATATATATATATATATATATATATATATATATATATATATATATATATATATATATATATATATATATATATATATATATATATATATATATTGTTGCTGATTATGAGTGGATTTGGCGTAGGTATCGTCCGGAGGTTTTGGGTGGACTTGCGAGTCGCGGCCTCGGTTAAAAAACCAGAGCCGCAGAATTTCAGTGTTTCATAAATGCAGAAAAATCATCGCCAACGTTTGGTGACCAAACACACTATTCATCCCCCACTCTATGGGCCCATTCCTTTACCGGTTTAAAGGGTTAATTTTAATAGGAATAAACGGTTTAAAAATTCCGCTTAAATATGCCATTCCAAAACCATCGGATTAAACGGACTTACTTTCAGCGCGCTGCTTTTTAATCAGACTAAACGGAATTGACTATGTACGCTATGCATGTTACATCTGTTTAGTCCAGTGCAGGGTTTTTTTTTCAAAATCGGCACTGTGTAAATGTTGTGTAAATTAAGAATTTACTGTGTGAATTAAGGGTATGTTGTGTAAATTTTTAAAAGTGAGTATTTTAGCATTTTTTAGGTAAAAATTGACCGTTTTTTCACGTGAAAAGTAATATTTCGACTTTGAGACTCGAACTACATACGAAAATAAAAAATGAGATAATTGAAAATTTTTGCGTTTTTGTTAGTTCAAGTATCCGACACGCCAGGGCAAGCCCCCCTAAAATTTCGAAAAATCTGAAACAAGCCCTAACAGCCAGGCCGAGACCCCGTGTACATGCATGGTTTACACAGATAGAGAGTTGTTCTATCAGCCAGATCCTACTCATTTTTTTTCAAATCCGGGTGTAAAACTTTTACAGTAGTTTGACGTAGGACAAGAAATCGCACAGACAGGCTCAGCGTGGCTGATTTTCACTGTCAACTTTCAAGTGCATAAAAACCACAGTAGGTTGGAATCCATTTCGTGTTGGGCTTCGGCCGATGCTTCCACCCGGAAAGCCACTCCACTGCGGCAAAGCGGATTCCATTGGAGCGGGCAACCATTATGGGCAACCGACAGCGACCACCCACTGCAACAACAACAACAACAAGTGCATAAAAACGAATGCTAAAATAAAAAAATCATAAGCCGTTTAAGAGCAGAAACTGAAAATTTTTTGTTTTGGGGTCAAAAATTAGACTTAATTTTGTTAGGACAAAGAGGTCACAGGCACAAATCGCCACTTCGCGAATTTTTGTAATTTTTACAACCAAAATAGGCCGTTTCATCAACTTTTGGGGCAAAATGGGGCTGTGTAAATCAGTGTGTATTTTTATTTTTTGCTGTGTAAATTAGGCGGCCGATATGTAAATACACCCTATTTTACACAAAAAAAACCCTGGTCCAGTGGTAGTTTTAGAATGGAGTCAGAGTCAGGTCAGACCAGTGTTTTTTTTCGTCCAAAATTTTGCGTCGTCTGACGCACATGCCCAAATTTTTTTGCGTCATTTTGAAAAAAAAGTGCGCAGGGCGGTTATAATGTTATCTAAGCGCGTGTTTTAGGTGAAAATCACTTCGTTATGGCACTGGCCGTCCTCAACACTTTTTGGGTTTAAAAAATTTTTCTGAAAAAATTTTCATTTCTTCTTTTAAGCATTGGCGTACCTCGAAAAAAATTTCGGGGGGAATGGCTTTTTGATTTTTTGTAATGGGTTAATGCACTATTTGCAATAGTAACATAAAAATGTGTGTCGAAAATGGAAGACCACGTTGCCAGAAGTAGCAGGGGTCTGGGGGCGGCAGCCCCCAGGAAAAAAATTGGGAATTTTTTTATTTTAAGGCCAAATTTGATCAATTGGAAACGTATCGGAAAATTTTTTCGACCAAACAATAAAAGCAAAAGGGAGAACCCTTGTGCAATTCGAAAAAATTTCGGGAGGGGGGGCAATTCCGACCATTCACCCTTCCCTGGGTACGCCATTGCCTTGCCCATTTAAAAGTGTGCGAAAGCTGAGCTTAACTATAAATTCTGGTTTCTGAGAGTCGGGGACTTGGACTTTAAATAACTATGGACCTGGCCGTGGCGTCTCAGCATCTAGAATTTTTTGTTTTATTCGATACGCTGCACAGTGCGTTATCCAATAGGGACTTAAATATCACGTCAATGTCGGTGCTGATCACGTCAATGTCGGTATGTTGTTGAGAAGCTAAGCAGAGTTTTGAATTTTAGCAGGCTGAAAAAGACTACAAGGATGAAATTTTGCTTGAAAAAGTACAAAACGGGAACTGCAGTAGTTGCAGCGGACTGGGGGCGGCAGCCCCCAGAAGCCAAGTATCTGGTGTTTTGGGACTTTACTCAGTTCCCCAGGAGACGGCATCATTACGCCAAATTAGGGTGGCAAGAACTTAATTATTAACACTGTAAACACGCAGCTAATTTCAGCAGATATGTAATAGAATTCTCTTAGTCTGGCATTAATTGATGCTTTTAAGAAACTTGCTGTTGCTGGGTGTGGCATGCTTCGACACGATTTTTTCTATTCATATATAATCTTAATCATAAATCATAATGGTTGTTAACTGTCGTTGAAACCAGTTGTAGCTGTATACAGATCAAGCTTGAAACATTAGACACATCAGAAAATTTTACAAATGTGATGGTTTTGACGCAATTTTGGAAAATTTGTCAAATTTTTCGCGACGAAAATGCTGTTTTCGACACTTTTTGGCCAAATCAGCTATGACAGCTTTCAACCTCAGCCGAAAAAAATTGCGTCACGGGACGCGCATTGCCGAAAAAAAGTGCGAAATTTCAGAAAAAAAGTGCGGCGTTTCGCACTTTTTGACGCAAAAAAAAACACTGGGTCAGACTAAAATTAAGCCGCTGACTTTTAGTCCGTTTAACCTGATTTGCCATTCCTAAACCTTGGACTAAAATAAGTCCAGTCCGTTTAATCCGGTAAAGGAATAGGCCCTATATGACACGCAATTCAAAGCTGCACGCGTGTTGGTTTTCAGGGCGAGTTTTGTTGCGCCGTGGAGCAACCGCGTCCCCTGGCCGTGTCCTCCAGCGTGTGCACAGTTGACGGCGACACGCTGGCTAGCCATCTGGGATTTCTCCCAGACGCTGAGGCGCTATTCCGTCGTGCCATTGTGATCGCCTGGGAACGGGGACTGCAGGACGTCTCGGACGCCGCTCTTGTCCTTCTCATTATGGCCATTAAGGTAGACTGAGTGGTCATTCTTGTCCTTTTCGTGTCCTTTTTCATCCCGAAGCGATTCCGACGAAACTGTCAGTTCAAATTGGCCAATTTTTTGCATGAACAATGTGGAAAGCATAACTGGTGCGTATGCAAAAAAAGTAGCCAAAACGATAGATTGTGCTAATGCTGCTCACAGCAGCTGACTAAAATTGGTCATTGTCCCTGTCCCCGTGTCCTTAAGAACGAGCATGAACCTAGCTTATGACGATATCAGGGTTGGCGCGATAGCGCCCAACCCTAGAATA
>JASANF010009722.1:0-20003 GCA_030248245.1 Trissonchulus sp. WLG1_4
ACAACGGAAACCTTAAGGGAATTTAACTGTTTTCAATATGGCAAAAGTGAAAATTAGTCTACAGATTAGACGCTTGTTTGTCAAAATCGTAAATTTTGTAATTTTGCAAATTTGTGCTGAATGGCTTATTTTGGAATAAAGTTTACTTCCATTTTGTTCTCTAACTCTTAGATCTTACTGGGCTACGGTACATTTACTATTGTGAATTGTGATAGTAAATGCGATAGTGTGATGCAATTAAAAAGCTACTACCTACATAATACTGTTACCAGCCATTTAAGGTGGTAGTAACGTTTTCGACAGTTTTGCAGGAGTAAAACTTGACAACTTACGATTAATTTTAAATCAACTATAAATATTAATTTAGAAAACCATGAACTATTATGAGATAAATGCTTGCTAAAATAGCTTGAAACTTTAATTTTTAATTTTCACAAAAAATATTTTTCAGCCAGTTACAAATTTTTGTAAATTGTATGTTTCACTAAGCCACAGTAGTAGCTAGTCAAAACGGCTGTTTATTGAAAAAAGAAATAATTGACACACGGGCATGTCAAAAGCTTCAATTTAGATGCCAAAACTTACCCTTCCGCGTTTTGCTTTTTTAGATTACGTCACATTTATGCAGCATTACTTTTTGAACTATAGTACATTACACAAAAGTCCGCAAAACTTGACAACTACTAGAAGGATTTTGTTAAAAATTTGGGATAAATTAGCACACATATGCGTCTACTTTACGCTAAAATTTCAAAAATTTTGTTAGCTTAATTTTTGCTTTACATCAAATTCACTCGCAGAATTCTGTAAAAATATACTTCCGTGGACTAAATCTCAAGTCTCGATGTTGCAATCTTTCCATGCGTTATTTTACATGTTTTTAGACAATTTCTGATGTGTCAATTTTTTTATTTGTTTTAATTCAGCGTATTGCGTGAAATAATTAAATTCAAAAATTTGTATATTTTTCAAAATTTGACAAAAATCAAATTTGAAGGTCTGTAACTGCTTTTCTGCATTATATAAATGCACCACACTTAGCATTAAAATTCACCCTGTTATTGTCTATGTTGGTGCAAAGAATAAAAATAATTGGAATTGAACTGTGAATTTTACAAGCAAAACATAAACAATGCAAAAAATCACGAAATTCGACTACTTTAACAGTGTCTGCTGACAAGCTTATTACATATTTAAGCTAAATATTGTGCATAAGTGTAGTTTTGGTCAAGTTCTTCAACGTGAAAAAGACAGCTACAGATTTCAATGAGTCAATCAAAAGTTATAGCAAGTTATAAAAACTGTCGAAAACGTAACTACCACCTTAATTGGATATTTTGGTTATGAAATTTTGACATTTCGAATTTTTAAGTTGACCTTAACGCTAACATTAAAAATGGATTTGACATTTAGAACTTTCGAAATTGCTAAGTTGTACTGTGACCGTGCCAGACGTATGACGGCATTCGCTGGCTATATAAACCCGCGCAGAGTTTGCTTTGCGGCACTCCTCGGATTGGACCCAAGAGGAGTAGTGGGATTGGACCTAAGCTAGGACTAGTTGGATTGGGACTTATAGTAGCTGGACTGGACTGAGTTGGAAAATAGTCCGGATTAAGAGTGGACTTAATTTATTGACGCTGGACTGGCTTTGAGTTGGAGGCCCTCAACCCCTGTGGACAAGACATAAACGTCGACTTTGACAATGGTAGAATTGCGTGGATAATGATTTATTAATAAACTGATTTATTGGTCCCTGTTAATTGTGTTAATTGTGTAGTAAGTAGCAGTAGAACGACGATTACAGACCGTGACTGGCTGCTAGTGTAGAACCAGGGAATTGCATTTAGCACAACGAAGACACGGACTGTATCACAGTGAAGTTACGGACCCAGTCCCCCAGAAAAGCAGCCGGTTACAATACATAGATACTGCGCCTGTAGTGTAGATACATACGTACAGATTCGATTCCCCGCGTTTAAGTTTACTTAATTTTTTCGTATTTAATTTTTCCCCCAAATCCAGATTATACAAAACTAGAACATTCAGGCAGGAATTGGCAAACTGTCAAATCAATAATTTATTCAAAACTGTTGTATGAAACACAATTTTAAAACAGTTTGGAAATATATACGCATATCTAAGCGACTATAATCGACATATATAAATCTAGCAATCACTTTATTTACTTTTTAGGCCATTCGCACGCCACGATGTCGCCACTTTCAAACTTATTTTGTTCTATTGTTGTCAACAGTAAGCCAGTAATATCTTCCATTTTTAGCAGACCCTGCTTATAGGCATCCTTAATAAATTCTCGCATTCCAGAGTCGTGAGCTTCGTCCCGTATAACCGCCAAAGATTCAGTGTTAGCGAAACCGGGGTTGAAATGCAAAACCTGAAATTTTATACAGAAGGATAAGACGGCATAAGGGAGGGGGGGTGCTACCTGTATAAGTGAAAATTTTTAGTTCTCCGATTCGGTTCAAACTTGCACACAATGTAGCCCCAAGAAAGGGGCATCCCAGATGTAAAAAACTGGAACCAATGCTTTTGCCAATTTTTTACTTTTTACGTGTAAATCATAGGCGAAAAAATAGTTTTTTACGCTCACAAAGCGTTTCTTTACTCGAAATTTTTGTTAATACTGACGAACTGATTTTTACATTTTTCGACAGCCTAATGTCATATCTCAACCTCCATAATAATTTTTTTAATTGTTGTCCATGGCCTGAGCAGTGGCGCCAAATGTAAAATCACTCAAATTTGGCAGGCCCAAAAACGGCCATTTTTTAACATTTCGCCCTCGATTTTAGAATTAAAAATACATATCGAAAATCCGGATCACACGATTTTGCGCATACATGTGGGCTACTACTATGCCAAGTTTTAGCCTGATTGGCTTTTTGTGGTTTCTGTTAGAACTGTCCAACTAAGGGTTACTATGTAAATACACTGACAAACGCACTGAACCAAAAGTGCACCTTCAAGCTTAATTGTTCTTATCTGAGGTTGAGGTGCCTTGAGGGAGTAACATATGTGAAAATAAGCAAAATTAGAGATCTTTGAGTTTTGACCTGGGTAGCTTCCCCCTTAAGTACTTGACTGAAAATTATGTTTACTTTAAAAAAACTACCTGACGAACTTGACTGACAAAAGCAGATAAAAAATTTGCAGTGCATTTGTATTTTTGCTTGACAAACATCGCAGACAAAACTGTAAGTACCTAAACGAATGAATGCTGAAGTATTAATCAGGGTATCGTGAATAGCAAATCTTGCTATATTTTTAGCCTAGATGCTAATTTTTGGTTAGTGCTAGCTTTAAATTGCTAATTTTTGAGCTTGTAGACCGACAAAATCAAGACTCAGTTTCGTTGTATAACAAACCTGGTACAGTTACAGAAAAATCAGCGCGGATTTCCGCTCGGCTAAGCGGTCCGTTTTGGAACATAACTGTAAGGCCGCTTCTGCAGCACTTACGAATGGCCCAGGCCGAGAAATGAGGGTGAATGATCACTGAATTTTGTGCAAAATTCATGTCAAAGGATTTGGACTTAGGATCAGTTCATACTTTCGTCCGTATGTCCATTCAGCCGGCAGAATGACGTCACTATCACTAGCAGCCTAGTGCAGTGGATCAGCCAGCGCGTGTGATGTCATTATTTTGTTATTTTGTCGGCAGTACGGACATACGGCTGTAAATCGAGCCTTATGGACAGACGGACAAGTAGGAGCTAGAGTACATAATAGCGTCTCACCCTATATAGAAGAAGAGTGAGACACTCTCCAGCCTGCCTGTGTTCTCGCACAGGCAGATGCTCTGGTCGTTTTCAGGCTACGTGTTGAATTTCTGTGCAAGATGTGGCTGGCCAATCAGCGCATAGATTCTCTGCGTAACACACTTTAGTATATAATCGCTGATGCGTTGATAAACCTTAAGATAAAGATAAAAGCTTAATAACTGTTTTTGCAAGCAGGTTATAAATGAGTAATGAGTTATTATAGAGATCGGCCCGGGCCGGTGGCGGGCCGCGGGCCGACCGGGCCGACCGGGCCGGGCCGGCCCCGGGCCGGCCCGGGGCCGACGCTCAATCAGACGGACCGGCCCGGGCCCGGCCCGGCTGCACTGCGGCCCGCGGCTCGCCACCGGCCCGGGGCGCGTGGCAGCGGGCCGGCCCCGGGCCGACCGGGCCGACCGGGCCGACCGGGCCGAGTGGGCCGGCCGGGCCGCTGGGTGGAGCGTCAGCCTCGAACCAATCAAATGAAGTTATACATACATAATTTACGTCGCTAGCAAACCCCCGTAGAGCAACTGATCTTCACGGCAACTAGCGAGCATTGCCTTCAGTTTAATATAAATGTATTAAAGTGCTGTGAGCGGGAACTAAAACTAACGATACTTAGCCTTAAATTAATTTGACTCAAGTGTGCTGCAACAATGTGAAGATTAGTGCAGTTGAAGCCTTTTGTAAACGCCTAAGCTGAGACTTAAGTTTATTGATTTCATAGGTCATAGGTGGGGTACACCCCACGCCCACCTACAACAAAACTGATACAGGTTTCACTTTTTTAGCGTTCAGTTTCAGCGTCTGACGCTTAACATCAATTTTTTACAGTTGAAACGTCAGTTGAAACACAAAACAATCTGGGATCTTCATGTAAGTTGACCGCCGCCGTCACACTAAAACTATGAACGTGAGATATAGAAAGTCATGCTATTCATTAATTCATTCCACAGCAAGCGAGGCCCAAGAGCTCGCGCTAACTTATCAAAGCAACAGCTGGGGAATAACACTGCTACTTTAAGGGGCAGCTTTGTGTTTGTAATCTAAAAGGTTACAGTTGTATGTAAATTATTAGTGTGCTACAGTCGTTTTTTGCAACGGCTGCAACGACTGCAACGGCCCCGGGCCGGCCCGGGGCCGGCCCGCTGCCACGCGACCCGGGGCCGGTGGCGGGCCTAGGGCCGATGGCGGGCCTAGGGCCGATGCCGGGCCCGGTCGAAATGGCTACGGCCCCGGGCCGGCCCGGGGCCGACACTTGGCTTAGCGGCCGATCTCTAGTTATTAACCTTTTATCCCTGTCTCGTTTTATGATTGGAGCACGTGCACAGGCGTCTGGCCAATCAGAGAATAGGAGCTTGCTTCTGATTGGTTAGCCACATGTCAACATGTAGCCTGAAAACGGCCAGCGCATCTGCTTTTGCTAGAACACAGGCAGGCTAGAGACTGTCACACTCTTCTTCTATATAAAGTGAGACACTATTATGTACTCTTGGTAGGAGCTATCTTAAATTTATGCTGTCACTTTTCTGCAACTGAAATCACCTTAATGTCAGGTGATTCCAACGCCATGACTTTCAGAGCAATCTGTCGTGATGCTTTGCACATTGCAGTCAGGCCAAAGCAAACAAATGGTGTTACGGCACTGCCAGCAGTCATATTGACAGCTAGTTTTGTCTGTGCTTTCGTGAACACACTCCAGAATGCCGTATTGATCATGAACAGTGACACGACGTTGGTATTGAACTCCTGCTGTAAAGTGGCCGGCTGATTCCAATCGACCACTTTCTGAGACATGTCGCCAAGAGATGCAGCATTGTGAATGCAAATGGCCACTTTGATGTCAGTTTGCGGTAAGAGACTGCAAAAATCGGCCTGAAAAAATAGTTTTTTATGAAAATGGCGTCTTGCTGTTTTTTATCTACATACTGGAAAACTTTTTTCACAGTCATGAACCAAATTATTGAGCAAAAATGGAGCTGATCCACACTAAAATCCCATTAAATTTTAAATTCGGATTTGCTGATCAGTATATTGGAAGGGTATGACATTTCTCCCATGGCCAGCTTGATAACTTGGTAGATGCGTTGCTCATTAGTGTAGAAAAAGGTTTTTTAATAAATTCTCTTGTTACTATTGTATTTTGAGTATTGCATAATTTTGCTAACCTCGTATTCAGCCGATGCTTTTGGATTTGAGAGTTCCCATTCCAAAATTCCAACGGACACTTTTTTGTTGCACTGCTTTATTTCCGTTTCTAGCTTCGTCAGTTTCTGTTTATTCCGAGATGATAACAAAATCCAACTTTTGTCATTTTCTAATTTCTTACTAACATCGAGTGCAAGTTGTCGACCGATGCCCGCACTTGCTCCGGTTATTAAAATTACAGTCGGCTGGGACCACATAATTGATAACCTAAAGCCAAAATAATGGTAGATGGTACGCAGATTAAATAAAAATCAAATTAAATTAAATATTAAATTTAATTAAATTAAACGTAAAAATCGGTGTATTACTGTTGATTAAAAAATGAAACACTATTATGTAGTCTTAGTGTTTAGTTAGTCTATCTAGCTCAGTTTTTATTCTTTTTTGAAAAACTATGTGACGTTACTTCTACCACAAGGTTTTTCTACTAATGTCAAGTGTCTTTAAACATTTTTGCAATATAACCCCGCAATTTAACCATTAAACAAAAAATTTGCTGGCGTTTACTGGTAATTTCGGTGCTTACTATGTACGTTGATGGCCCTTTAGTTCCTTTACCAATTTGGCTAAAACATGGCATGAAGAAACCCTGTTATTGTCAGTTGTTATATTTTCAAAATTATTCCAAAAAACCATTGTGTTTAGCGCTCAAGATCGACCTAAAAAATCGATTGAAAAATCTATATTTTCGTGGCATCAAGGCATAAAACACTAAGAAGAGGCTAATTCATAAGGCCTGCATTTGATATATACATCGTGTTTTACACAGTTTCAGTCCAAGAACTCAAAGCGATACCTAATACCTATACAGTTGATACAGGACTTTTGAAAAATTTAATCCTAGAGTTAGACTCAATTTTCAAAACTAAATCCAAATCTAACTTACTAGCCACTACCAAGCTGAGCAAAACTGTGAAAATATGTAAGCTAAAAGTTTTAATGAAAGAACGTTATCAAGAACGAGCTGAAACCGCAATGCACAGAAAGCAACATCGTATGAACTCTGATAAGAAGATTTTCCCAATGCATTCTATTACATTATATATTGGAAGATCATGCGTTTATCAGTAAAGCAGTTCTACATTTTTAAGCGAAGCAGCATGTATGCATATACATTCATTCAATTGTCACAAAATAGTATACTTGAAGTAAAGCCCGGTTCATACTTGTCCTTAAGCACATAGGGACAAGAACAGGGCCAAATTTCGGTCAGCTAGTGTGACGCAATGGCCGAATCGTTTCGTCTACTTTTTCCTATTGTGCCACAGCACAACAGGTCTTTAATTTTGATTCTGGCGTTATAACACTAAACTGTGCAAGATTTGCGTCTGTCTGCGTGTTAAACGTCAGCTCATATGTGTATGTGCGTGTGTCACCTATATTTTCAGTGTATTCGTTGCTTAATCCTATTCAGCTACAGCTTCGACTGAATCGACTGTTCTGCTATAAGACCGAACTGTCGGGGCGAAAATTTTCAAAAAGGAGCTGCCGGAGTGGATTCGAACCACCAACCTTCCGATTACGGATCGGATGCCTTACCAACTGAGCTAACCGGCCACATAAAAACAAGTGATGTGAAGCAGTATCAAGTAGAATGCAAAACAGAACTACTCAAGTGTCAGTCTGAACTGAACATTAAAACGGCAATTAGAGCTTCAATTTAAATTGAAATAAAATTAAATTCAAACGAGAATCTCATAATATACCGTGGGTGGTTACCAACATATTTAATGTTTCTGTGTCTCTTGGAAAAGTGCTGGTGATTACCTGGTTAGCGTGACCAGTCATTAACGGTACACCTCGGGAACGTCTGACATAAAACTTTAAGTAAGAATTTCGACGTTTTTGTATGAGTGTAATTTAGGTATTTGTACGTTTAAGTACATTTTGAACAGATACTTTAATTGGCGGAATTTTGTATTTCGTGCAAAATGTAGTCACTCGATTGTCATTCAATACACTATGCACTTATCGCTCAGTAAAAGATCTCGTTCGTACATATTTTGATGTAAGATAAAAATACTTCAAGTTTTGGTTGCATAAACAACTTTATTATAAGATAAAAACGCTTTGAATCTTTTGCATATACATGTTGCTGAAAAACAGCACCTCAATAGTTTGCATACACATTTTGCAGTAACATAATTGTTTGCTGCACAACAGGTTTTAGCTGACCTACTGGTCAGCTTACTTGAAAGTAATTCCTAGTAGTTAGTACTTACTGAAGGTTTTGCCGCAGATTGGGCTTGTTTTGCATACGAACTGGACTTGACCCTGTCATTCTTTATGCGAAAACTTAGCTCATTTGATCAAGTAGTTTTTGAATTTGCTTAACGACAAAACAATAGGGACAAGCAGAATGACAAGTATGAACCGGGCTTAAAACAGCATTTTAACTATTACAGCTACAATTATTGTTCGTGGAGGCAATAGCAAAATGTCATAAATAAATTTTGGCCTAATGATATATATAATTGGAATCGAGCGAACTTGGGCAACACATAACGCCACTTAACTTTTAGTAAACAATCAATAAAGTATCGGATTAAATTAAAACTAGACTATAGTTTATAGATTCTTAAAGTATGCATTTTGTCTTTATTTCACTTCTTTCTTGACATCCTCCCAAGCCGCTTGCATGTTGGCCTCTAGTGGTCTTAAGTCTTTAACCCTTACATTCATAATGTTGCTTCTAAGCAACAATTAGTACTATCTCCTACTAGTGAAACCTGTCGGCCTGATGTTTCACAAAACCATGTCCATCATGAGGATATCTTAGGTGTCCGAGTGAAGCGAGCTGGTAGCCGAATGGTCTGGCGTGCCAGTAGTGCCACAAAGTTGTCACTGGGAAGCATGCATAGCCCGTGGCAGCGGATCAAATCCCAGCCAAAGCTTGGACTTAGTGCAATTTGGAAAAATTCATGAAGGAAAGGGTTAACTACGCGACGAGTAACATCGACTTGTGATTGGCAGTTGTATAAGTATCTGTCTTGAGATGTCAGTCACAGTCTAGTATATACTTTGGAAATCTTCCACGTCATCTTTGGACCATTCTTTTTGATAAAATACACCTTTCTAGGACTTGGAATCCAGTAGTATTTTTTTATTGACGTGTCATCTATGCATGCGCGCCACATTGTCTTTCTCAAAGCTATCTTAAGGGGGGGCTACCCAGGTCAAAGTGGCCCTTATTTGAACAGTTCTAGCACAAACCACATAAAACCAATCAAGCTGAAACTTGGCATAGTAGTAGCCCACATTTATGCGCAAAATCGTATGATCCGGATTTTTGATATCTATTTTCAATTCTAAAATCGAGGGCGAAATGTGAAAAAACGGCCGTTTTTTGGACCCGCCAAATTTGAGTGATTTCACATTTGACGTCATTGCTCAGGCCATAGGCAAAAATTTAAAAAAATGGATCATAGAGTTTGAGATATGACGTTAGGCTATCGAATAGTGTAAAAATCAACTTCGTCAGTGTTAACAAAAATTTCGAGTAAAGGGGCGCTTTGCAATCACGCTTTGTGAGCACAAAAAACTTTTTTGCGCCTATGATTTACACGTAAAATTGAATTTTTGGGAGCCCCTAGTGAAAAATTGGCAAAAGCATTGGTTCCAGTTTGTTACATCTGCGATGCGCCTTCCCTGGGGCTACATTGTGTGCAAATTTGAAGCAAATCGGAGAACCTAAAATTTTCACTTTCTCAGGTAGCCCCCCCTTAACGAGCTTTCATAAAACCCCCTGTACCAGGGAAACCTTTCTGGTGTTGTTTTCAACTTGATCTCATTTTGAGAAATTTTTTTTCCATTTTCTGGCATACTGTTCTTGGAATCTTCTTTTGCCATATACTTTTGAAAATATTGGATGCTTAGATAAACTGAGCGACATATAAACGACAAATAGCGACTGATGGACAATTGACAAAGCCATCGTCGGTGTTCCTCTTTTAGGAATAAACCGAGATAGTGCGTTAACCGCAGACGGGGCGGAACAATTTTTATCAATTCTAAATGGACGGTTCGTGTCTGGCGACTCGTGAGCTGAAGCATGTCAATATGGCAATCCATCCTTATTTGTATGGTGAGCCTTTCTTTACCCCCATTGCGTATAAATAACGGTCCTAGATCTGGATAAGTCCTGTACACCGGTATACTTGAAATCTTGGAGACATGGAGACTTTTCTAGAAGTTCTTTTGGCAAATTAGGTATCCATTTTTGGAGCTATTATGGATCCCCCTTTAATCTTCTGGCGTAAATGGCAATTTTTTAAATTTTTACTTTACTTGACTAAGACCTTGAGGGATTGAGTGTGTTTATAGTATATATTCGAGATAAAGTGTTCGAGCACCAAAGTGAAAAACGTAAGCACTAAGCACTAACTAAGATTACTAATATAGTGAATGGTCCACAGTTCCACAGTACAATTTACATTCATTAAGGTCAAAAGCTTCAACTACGCAGGATTTTTGTCCTCAAGGGAAACAAATTTTTTGTTCGTCACTTTCCGGTCAACCTTGGTCACTTTTTTTAAAGCTTGGTCACTTTTAGTGGAATTTGCCCAGTTTTCGCGAAGAATGAAGCTAGTCGTACGCCGACATACAGTGACCATTTTTCCTGCTGCGCCACAGCGCAGCAGGCTTCTTTAGAATGAGGTGAGCGGAAAATAACGTGCGATTAAGTGAGACTTGTGTGTGCGTTTCTGTGTGTTTTTATGTGTGTAATTGTGCGGTTTCAAGTGAACATGACTGTGTGTTTGAAATGTGTCTGTCTAGGTACGTATCATTTTCATACTAGCAACTACCTACGTGTATACGTAAGCACGTAATGTACGGCTGAAGTACACACAAAGTTCATTTGCATATTTTACAAAAGTATGCCTTGACACGCCCACAATGCAAGAGTGGTAATTGCGAAAAATTACTATAATTAACATTCATAACATTCACTATCTTGTCTTCTTCTGTCTGTTTGCATAGTAATTTTGCAGTCAAGTCAGAAATCACACAGGTCTCACTTTAAAAGTATATCTCACATTATTCGCATGGTCTCCATTTGTCTACTCTTTTGCATAGTTCACACTTCACACAAACCGTAATTCAGAATTATAAGTAAAGTAGAATTTATCTTCGACACGATGTCACAAACTAGACCACTACTTAACAAAAACAGGCTCACAATACACTGTTATGGCAAACACGGCATTGGTGTTACCTGCAACGGTTGTAAATCGCACTATCAATACACCCTACAAAAGTGACGTCGTCATTTTTGCCGGTCATGAAACAGATGAGATGCTACATAGTCGAAATAAGGGACCGACATGTTGAGCATATGAGCTTTCAAAAGGAGGAATCGTTAGCAATGAAACTAAATCGCAGCAAGTAGCAGCTACATGTCAGCGATGAATTATGTTATTGCATTTATTGGCGTGTATAGTATGGCAACTTTTCCATGTGGCTCGAAATCAGTGGTTTTTGATTCTCAGTAGCATAGTTATGCTCATGCTTATATATACTGCGACTTTTTCTGGTTTTTTTTCGCTGGCGAATTTTCGCAATTTTGCGAAAAGCGTGAAATTTTTTTCGCAAAATCAAATTTTTTTCGCAGACTTACTTTTTTTACTTAATGCAGTAGATTTTACATTTAAATGTTCATAAAACATTATTACGCCTATACAGGATTAAGACTGACGCAATTTTTACCCGTTTTGGCCAAAAAGCAACGATTTTGACATTTTTATTTAAATTTACGGAGCCGTCCTGAGAATTTTGTAAAACTTTTCACAATTTTCACAATCGATGTTCAGTCGTACAGAAATTTCAGAAGACCCGCCAATGACCAAGTTAGGCCTGAAAATGCTAACATTTTGAAATGTTTATTTTCTAAATTACATACGTCACCTCCTACCCCTATTATATATACTGTCTATTAGTGTTACATGCAGTCGTTGTGATGATACATGGAAGAAAATGTTTCTTATTCACACAGTCACTAGAGACATCAAGTCATAAAGTTGCACGAGTCCGGGCCTAGGAGATAAGAAAAAGTCGGAAAAATTTTCAATTTTTAGGCCAAATTTTGTCAGTTGCTGATGTCTCGGAAATGTTTTCCGACTGAACCTGAAAAATCGGCGCATAGACCTTACGAGTTCACCTCCACTGCGTCAAAATTTTTTCGCAATTTTGCGAAAAGGTTTGAAATTTTTTCACAACCTTGAAATTTTTTTCGCAATTGCGAACGTTTTTGCGCAAAAAACCCAGCTTTTAGTGATCTGAACATGCAATTGAATACATGAAAACAATAGCTGCAACTGTAAGTCAATTACAATATTACCTAGTGCAAATGATTATCTGCTGCGCAGCAGGTTTTGGTTCACAGAGTGAAAATGAAGGTTTGATATTTTCAGACTCATTTTGCATTGGACTTTGCTTGTTATGCACTGTGCTGCAGAGAAAAAAGGTACGCAATACGCATGTCACCCCATGTCCTCGGTGTCTCTTGAATATCGTAAATGTTGTGATAGTTTTTAAAGCAATATGCAATAGCAATAGCACATTTTTCCTGTTGTGCCACAGCACAACAGGTCTTTAATTTTGATTTTGGCGAATAACACAGGACATTGAGTGTGGTATAAGCTTGTGCGTCTGTTTACTGTACTATTGGGTTCAACTGCGCGTGTGCCACATCATTGTCTAGTACAAAAATTCAACAGCAATCAAGCGATTACTTTTAATGGGCGTTCGTTTATCACTTGTAGTTCAGGTATCGCGCGTGAGTCACATTAGTGTTATGTAGTATTGTCTTGTAGTCTTTGCTGATACACGCTTGATTTCGTAAAAATATCTGCCCACGCCTTGTGCCCATGCAAACATGATGAAACAGTGTACTAACTTGTGCATCATGAGTAGCCAAATACATTACTATGTTGTTTTGTGTCGTTTTGCCGCAGTTTTTTGTCATTGTACAAAAGAATTCGGTCATTTGGTCATTTGGTAGGCGTCACGGCAGCACGGTACATATGTAAGATAGGTAGTTTGCGTTTTATTGCATTTGCAAAATACCTAGACACTCGCAGTTTAGTTCCCCGTTCGCGATTTATGATTTTTTAGGTATTTAGAAAGCTTTTATAATATGTACACCACTTTTTTTCGCTTGAGAGACTATGGAACTACTCAGTTGCAAATGTGTGCAGATATCGTGATTTAAGAATCTTTTTGTTTTGAGCTAATAATGGCCGCGTTCAATATTACTTTTGGAATATTGACGCTCAAGTTTCACAATGCAATAACTCCTCACTCAACAGAAGAGCTTGTGACTACACAGTTTGTTGTAAAATACAGAAAAACTACTTTAATCTTCTGCAAACGCCTTGAACCTTTTGCATAAACAGGTTGCTGAAAAAAATAACTACGGCTAGCATACATATTTTGGAGTAAGATAATTAATGCTGCACAACAGGTCTTAGCTGACCTTCTGGTCAGCTTACTTGAAAGTAATTACTTAATACTTACTGAAGGTTTTGCCGCAGATTGGGCTTGTTCTGTAAAAAAATTTCAAGGGCCAGTCCCGTCAGTGCGCCTGCGGCCCTGCGGCTGGCAGGCCGCTTATTTACATCCCTTACGTAGTTTTGGCACTGTCGCAATTCGTACAGCGACTCGGCACCAGTTGTTTAAACAGACACGTATTTAGCCCTATTGCATTTACTACAGTGTTTCAGCACATACTGCGCAATTTATACACGTGTTCGGCACCACTTGTTGCAGACATACAGCTCTACATACATACAAATCTTTACTTTTAAACTTCCAATGGATCCAAATTGAGCCTAGAATCAGTTAGCACTTTTTATGCGGCCCCCTCAGGGGCCGCGTATATACTATATTCAGATTTTCAAACTCCTACGTTATTTTGGGTAGGTCGAATTTCTAGTGTTAAGTAACACTAGAAGGGTAGGTACCTCTCTCAGCTCTGTCATAATTTCATGCAACTTGGCTGAACTGTCATGCTCTGAAAATGCCGTAGAATGCAAAACATGCAGCTCCGGGGTGGAATCGAACCACGAACATTCTGATCATTAATCAGATGCTCTGTAGATGCACGCAGCACTACTAACTGAGCCAACCGGGCTGATATGCAAACTTCAAAAATTGCAAATCGATCACACCTAATGAAACAAAACAAATTTTGATTTTGATTTTTTAAACGAAACACACAACTGATGATGATTAATACAGCAGATGATCAAAAATGGTATGGAGACGTACATGTCTCATGAAACATAATTCGACATAAATTATATTTCTATTCTCTGATATCGACAGTATTATTTTTCCGATGTCAGCATTCATATACCTACACTTTTGTTTGCTTGTGACTTTCACAACTTCTCAACCAAAGTTGAAAGTCAGCTTATGGAGCGTTAACTAAAGTCTTCCCTTGTGGTCTCAGTGGTACAGTGGTTAGTGCTTATGACTTTGAATCGAAGGAACAGAGTTCGAATCTCGGTGAGGCCAGTTTTTTAAATACGACTGTATTTTTTGATTTAATTTTTCGAAATAAACTTTTGACCTAAAAATTTTTCAGTTTTTTCTTAAGACATGCTTCGAGCTACTCAGCAGTAAATGTGAGCAGTACGATGGACTTAAAAATCTTTCATCCAAAAATAATGGCCGCGTTTAATATTTCCTGTGGAATATTGACACTCTAACCTCACAATGTAACCACTTCTCACTCAGCAGAAGAGTTTGTTTTAAACTGACTCTGATAAGTTAAAGTAACAAGCTCTTGAGGGCCGCATAAAAAAAGAAGGTTTACTTTCACCATCGCTATTCAGATTGAGTGATAGGTTGCGCCTTATGAGTAAAACCGTTTTAATCACTTTATTTTACATATTTTAATATAACTACAAGCAAAGGTCAGAGTTCGATTTCGCACAAGACTGATAGGTTGCGACTTGTGAGTAAAACTGTTTCTAATCACTTTATTTTACAAATTTTAATATAACTCCACGGAAAAGGTAAGAGTTCGATTGTTCGTCCGGGTATTGAACCCGAGACCTATAGTGCCCTGAGCGAGAATAAATCCACTAGACTAACGAGCCGCAAATTTCAAAATTTGAAAATAGGCACATGATCTGATATCAGTTAGTGTACCGAATTAATAGCATGTAAAAATGTACATAGGTAAAACAATATATAGTTTATTCCAATGTGCAATCAAAAATGTGAATAATCAATTAATATTATTATAGAGTAATAATCATGAAAAAAGTACGCAGGCTGTACGTAAGGAATTTTCAACTGCTGCAATACCAACACTTTTAAAGTCAAACCTTTTGAGGTAATAGTTCCAGAATCGCAGTTTTTGTTCCTTCTAGAGAAGGAACCTTTGTTATTGGTTATAGCTCCAATAACAAAAATGTATAAATTATGCAATATCCCAGCCTATAGTTTGCATGTATTTCTATCCCCCAGACACTCACTTTTTTTGGCTGTCTGGGGGATGCCGATGTCGCCTTAAAAAATCAAAAGAAAATCATTAACTTCGTTGACATAAATTCTAATTAAAGCATTAATTCTCTCCTGTCATCATTATGACTCCGTAGCTTGCAACTCCATCATAATCTAGTTATACCCTCTGCTGTACACAAACAAAGAACTGTTTACTGACGGTTGGGCACTAGGCAGGCAGGCATAGGCATTAGGCATAGGCAAGGTTAAGCATAGGTTACAGACAAACAGTTTTCACAGAGTTGTCCAATGACAGTAAGCGATAACATGACAGCAAACAATAATAAAAAATAAGGCCTGACGGCTACATAATAAACAAATGGTATACGTGCGACTATTAGGAGGTAGTCTGGCGGCTGCGCTTGGGGCTGTGTGACTCAGGCAGCAAATTACTAGTGACTTTAAGTTGAGACTCGAGCGAGTCTTGTACGTACCTGTTTCTCAGCACAGCTGCAGCGTCCGTGTTTCCGGACCATCTCCTGATCAGCTCCGGCTGCAATCGCTGCCGTAGCCTCACCCGATCCTAGGCTGTGTAAATCGAACTGCTTGGGGTTGCTTACTCCTATGTCTGACAGAGCCCCGCGAAAATTTTTTAGGGCTGTAGATTAAGGTAGCTGTTTTTTGTGGTTAAAGAGCTTTTTTCCCGGGTATAAGGGTGCGAAAATAAACCCGTCTTTTTCAAATGATTTGGGACATCCCAGAAATGTCAAGAAGTTTTTGAGGATACCCATGGGATATGACTTAGCCCCTGTTTTGGCTATGTGTATTTTACTACCCCTCCGATACTGATCTGTTTTGAATTTTTCGATGGAAACTGCAAAATAGTGTTCATAAATTTCTATGTCTGAAAATTTTAAATTTTTCACTTCGTTGTATCTCAAAAATCCGTTGAAGGCGAGCGAAACTAATGCAAATGTTCGTCTTTCGACCGGCTTGTGACTGGTTCCATAGCGTTCATTGAGGTCATGGAGGATTGTGGCTGGCAATGCCGGTTTTGGGTTGTTTGGCTTTGCGAGGACTCGTTTGGCGCCCTGTAAAGCTTCCTTACAGATGGGGTCCGTACAGGGGTCTGGATAGCCTGCGATGGTATGTGCGTGGGCGATCGCACTTGCTGCCGTCTGGACAGAGGAGAAGGATCTGGATTCATGGGCTTTGTCGACCAAGTACATGGCCACGCGGGTAGGGGACGCTGGCAAAGGGTTTGGTTCAGTGCGCTTGGCCCACTGGGCAAATGTCCTGAAGACGTACCCGTATTGGCGTTTTGGTGTTTGGCGCTCTTGAGGCCTCCAGAAGTGTGCACAGTCGCTGTTGGGATGCCTGCAGCACCGTTGTTGACCCTTCTTGACGCCAGGTTGATCTGTTAATGGCAATTAAAATATAACTTTATTTGGTTTGACAGGTTTCCCCGTGGCTGCTGGCTATAACGGACCGTGACTTAGGTATTCTAGCAGCTTCTACAATTACGACTGTTTTGCCCAGTGGCTTGCATTTTGCCCAGCGGCTCGACGGTGGTGACTACTGTAGGCCTGTGTTTGTATCTGCCCAGTGGCTTCTTAGTCTTCTGTTTCACTGGGTGGGAGGGGGGTCTGTAACATACGTCTAGACTGTAGGGGGATTGCCTATATGACTAAATTTTGTTTTACTCTCGTCTGGGAGCTTTCTCATTTGCATACAGCAATGGCTACCTAGTGACTGCTTCGTGTATAACGCCGATTCGCCGATTTCATATTACATAACTCCTTGTTCCTGGAAGTTTTGTAACCGATAATCGACAAATCTTAATGACTGTGTCCAATGAGAACTGATATGCAAATCATAAATGTTAATCATTCAATAAAACTTCAGACATTGGCCGACTTTTGATTGGATTGTAATCAGACAGGAAGCAATAGTTTTTGCCAAGAATATCAAACGCAAACATATAGCCATTTTTAACAAAAAACTGTCGAGCAACCCTGTAGTCCTCAAGTTTAAACTTCTGTGTTTTCACGTGCTTATTGACCTTTCTAAGGTCCAGGATCAGCCGTTTTTTGCCGGACGCCTGAATTGAAATTGATAGAGGGTTAACTACTTTTGGGGGTCGATCTGACTGCATTACGCAACCTTTGTCTATCAGCTTGTGTATTTCCTCCACTACAAATTCTATGTGAGCCATTGCTGACTTATTGTTTTGAGAGAACGAGCATTGGGGAATGGATTCAAATGGGATGACATACGCGTTTTTGATTATGCGAAAAACACTTTTTTTTTCAGAATTTTAGACTGTTTTAGCCTACCCCTGGGGGATGGCGGGATATTGTGCATGAGCTTAGACGATACACTATGATCACATTGTTTAAGCTTACATTTTGTTAGGCGTTCAAATACAGTAAATAAAGGTGAAATTGTGTGGGTTTTAATAAACAATTTTCGTGATCTGGTCTTACTTATGTTGTTAGCCAAGTATTTTGGGAAACCTTTAAAATCGAATACCTATAAGTTTTTCAACAACAACCATTTTGTCGACATTTCAGAAAAAGTTTTTTCTGCTCAAGAAGTTCAAGAAATAGCTGAATATAATTTAACTTTGAAGTTAGTTATAAATGCATAGGAAATATGGCAAGTGATGAACTAATGCATCGTGACAATTTGTGACATGGTATTTTCCCACCAGCACTTTTAGCTGTTTCACATTCACAGCAGCACAAAAGATGAATGTAAACACTGCCTATGCTATTCAAGCTCTTAAAACTTTTAATTGTGGATAATTAGGAATAGACATTGTGACTAAATATGATGCTCTTTTTTTCAAGTATGAATTTACATACGTAAATCTATTTGCTTTCATTTTTTTTAGTAGCTGCCTTCTTGGCTTGTTACCGCCGTCAAGTTTGGAGTGTGGCTGTTTTGCACTTTTGCTGGCTGCTTGTAGAGGTCGCAGCCCCCCCCCTTTGAGCGGCGGTGGCTCACTGCTCAATGTGGTGGCTCACGTTGCCTCCATACCCCTCCTCGACGGTGACGGTGGCTCACGTTGCTCCGCACCCCCCCTCCCCCCCCCGGTCGCAGCCTCCCCCGGTCAGACTGAAGCGGAGGGGGAGAAATTATTTTCGATTCCAATTCGCTTCCTACCCCATCTTTTAATAAAAATATGAAACCCCCATCGTCAGCCATGCCCCCAATCTGATCTCTACCCCCCAAAATAGCTGTCGCCCCTTTTAATAAAAATCTGAAGTGAAATTGGTGTTAAAACCCTTAGGGTTCGAATAAGTCGGAAAAACGGCATTTTTTCGACTAATGATCCGGAGTCCCCCTATATCCCCCAAACCTAGGGGGGGTCAAAATTGAACGCTCTTTCGAATAGGCTAGATTAGAAGTTTGTAGGATGCAAGCTTTAGCTGGAAATCAAACTTTGTCAAAAAATTAAACTTTACATGAAATTTTTTGCGCAAAACTGGATTTAGGCAAAAATACTGAATCGAATTAAAACCTGTCGCTACCATTGGAAGAGCAACTTCTCAGCTACTAAATGCTGAAAAAATTTTGCAAATCGGTTCAGGCTTTGAAAAGTTACAAAACTTTTTCTGAAGCTACCCGAGCCAGGCTGATTGAAGCGTTATATACAGCACAGGTAAGGTACAGTGCAAATTTCGATCCATAGCTGGGAATTTTTTTTAAAATATGGAGCTGATAGGTGTACTTTAGTGCAGCAAATTTATTTTTGATGCTTATTAGCAGGTTTTCCTATAAAATTAGGCCTCAGGCTTAGGCTTAGGCTTAGTGCTTAGTGCTTAGGTTAGGCTTAGGCTTAGTGCTTAGGCTGAGGCTTAGTGCTTAGGTTAGGCTTAGTGCTTAGGCTGAGGCTTAGTGCTTAGGCTCAGGCTTAGTAGGTGGGTCAGAAAAGGCTTAGTCTTAGTTGTTTGCATGAAATCAAAGGACACTTGCTACTGTGGAATCATAAATAAAGCTGCACTTTTAAACCGAAACTGACTGTCAGTCCCAGCTTGCTGCTGAGCATCAGTGACGTTTGTAAATCGTATTTATGGTATTCGCTTTCAGTTAAAATCGCTACTTATGCCTAATGATGCTTAATTTTATATGAAAATGTAATTAATTTATTGTATATATATGCGAAAAGAATGTAAAAATTTTGATATGCAAGCTCAATTTAACTATGTATATTTCGCCTCTTTTCAGTTGGCAAAATTACTATTTTTAGTATAAAGGAGCTAAATATGTTGCTAAGAGAGCTGTATTAAATATATTATTATGTGTTATTTTATGACAATCAAACTTCAGGCTGATATTACGACTGAATTGGTCATAATTTTCGACGATTAGCCCTAATATGTCGAAAAACGATAATTTTTGACAAAAATTGAATTTTTTCGTATAGGTATAAATCAACGTTTTTTCGCTTGGAAAGTGCTAAAAATGAACTCAGCGTATGTGAAAACCTATAAAAACGTGTTTTCACGGTGAAAAATGTCAGTTTGAATTTCTCCCCCCCCGCCTCAGTTGC